>JARJDZ010006576.1:0-102383 GCA_030264555.1 Aleochara sp. GC000083
TAACGATAACATAAAATGCTGCAGCAGAATAACCAAACATAATAAGGTAATAACATGAAAGAATCTGACGAATTAGATTTTCAATATTAAGGAAGGCCAAATGAGGAAAAGGAACTACAACAGAAGACCCCATGGCTACAAATTGCGAAAGACCACACATATTTAATTGATACACTACACTAATGGTGTACACAATACCATATAAAGCTACAGCAGAATGACATACATTATAACCAGTGTTGTGCTGCTAATATTTGTTTTGCCGGAATGCTTGCACATTCAAATGTATCCATACATGCAGACATGTATGATTTGTAACCAGAGTTCGCTAAAATACTCTTTTTTTCTGATAACTCACTCAGACTTGTCAGAACCAGGTCACCAATCTGGAACTGCGCAACAAAAATTGAATTTCCATTATTTCTTATTTAAAAATGCAGAAATTTTGCATTGAAATGGTTTTTCCCTCGAAAATGATATGCCGGAACGACGTTCCGGGGCGTTCCGGCTCGAGTACACCCCTGATTATAACAAAGTATTTATAGTAGTAAATGGTTAAACAATACCTTAAGAGACTGCTGCAGAAGCCCATGCCGCTTTGAGATGCTTTACAAATGTCCCTGGCAGCTTGAAGGTCTCCATAGTTATACAGCAGACTCCAAGAAAACATGGCAGATCCTAAAATAAGAAAAATTATGACATTCAGTTAACATGTTGTATTTATTGATCTAAATTATTAAACAATACCTTATGAGATTGCTGCAGAAGCTTATAGAACTTTGTGATGATGTACAAATGTCCCTGGCAGCTTGAAGGTCTTCATATTTGCAAAGCAGACTCCAAGAAAATATGATAGATCCTAAAATAAGAAAAATTATGATATACATTATAATATATAGTATTTATTGAAATAAATTGTTAAACAATACCTTAAGAGACTGCTGCAGCAGCCCAAACTGCTTAGAGGTGCTTTCCAGTTGTGCCTGGGGGTTAGTAGTTCACTATATTCGTCAAGCAGACTCCAAAAAACATGTCATATTCTAAAATAAGAAAAAATATGACATACATTATAAAATATTGTATTTATTGGACAAAATTGTTAAACAACACCTTAAGAGACTGCTGCAGAAGCCAAATCTACTTAGAGATGCTTTCCAGATCTGCTAGGCGGCTTGTAGTTCTCCATATTGGTCAACCAGACTCCAAAAAAACATGCCATATTCTAAAATAAGAAGAAATATGATATACATTATAACTTATTGTATTTATTGGACTGAATTGTTAAACCATACCTTAAGAGACTGCTGCAGAAGCCCAATCCACTTAGAGATGCTTTCCAGATCTGCTAGGCGGCTTGTAGTTCTCCATATTGGTCAAGCAGACTGCAAAAATCATGCCATATTCTAAAATAAGAAGAAATATGACATACATTATAACATATTGCATTAATTGAAATAAATTGTTAAACAATACCTTAAGAGACTGCTGCAAAAGCCGATACTGCTTGGAGATGCTTTCTAGGTGTGCCTGGTAGCTTGTAGGTTTCCATGTTGGTCAAGCAGACTGCAAAGAAACATGCCAGATTGTAAAATAAGAAAAATTATGTTATACATTAATAACATATTGTATTTATTGAAATTGTTAAACAACACCTTAAGAGACTGCTGCAGAAGCCCATATCGCTTAGATATGCTTTTCGGATTTGCCTGGCGGTTTGTAGTTCTCTATATTGGTCAAGCATACTCCAAAAAAACACACCAGATTTTAAAATAGAAAAATTATGACACACAATATAACATATTGCATTTATTGAAATAAATTGTTAAACAATACCTCAAAAGACTGTTGCGGAAGCTCATACTGCTTGGAGATGCTTTCCAGATGTGCCAGGCAGGTTGTAGGTCCCCATATTGGTCAAGCAGACTCCATAAAATATACCAGATTCTAAAATAAGAAAAATTATGACATACATTATAACATATTATATTTATTGAAATAAATTGTTAATCAATACCTTAAAAGACTGTTCCGGAAGCTCATACTGCTTGGAGATGCTTTCCAGATGTGCCTGGTGGCTTGCAGTTCTGCATGTTGGTCAAGCAGATTCCAAAAAAACATGCCAAATTCTAAAATAAGAAAAATTATGACACACATCATAACATATTGGATTTATTGAAATAAATTGTTAAACAATACTTTAAGAGACTGCTGCAGAAGCCCATATCGCTTAGATATGCTTTCCAGATGTGCCTGGTGGCTTGTAGTTCTCCATATTGGTCAAGCAGACTCCAAAAAAACGTACCAGATTCTAAAATAAGAAAAATTATGAAACACATTATAACATAGTGTATTTATCGAAATAAATTGTTAAACATTACCTTAGAGAGTACTGCAGAAGCCCATATTACTTAGATATGCTTTCCAGATGTGCCTGGCAGCTTGTAGTTCTCCATGTTGGTCAAGCAGATTCCAAAAAAAGCATGCCAGATTCTAAAATAAGAAAAATTATGACATACATTATAACACAGTGTATAACAAAGCAGACATACATATTTAAACTATGATGAAATATGATACATTACTCACCTTCATTGCTGTAGCCCATTATGCATAGGAATTTATACTACCATTGATGATCAGATTTTGCTTCTGGAACAAAACAATGTAATTAATAATAAAATACTCTCATGAATATCTAAACTATGGTGTAATATAATACAACATGTACCTCCATTATTGTACTGCATAACAGACCATGGATTAGTTCTTCCATTGTGGGTCACATTTTGTATCATTTTGTATTAGAACAATTAATTAATAATAAGGCACCTTCATACATATCAAAACTATGATGCAATATGAGAAAACACTTACCCCTGCCTTTGAAACACATAATGCATCATGGATCCATTCAACATTGATGGTCAAATTTTGTATTCAGAACAAATCAATGTAATTAATTATAATAAGGTATTTCCATACAAATCTAAACTATGATGCAATATGATAAAACACTCACCAGCTTTCTTCTGGTCCATTATGCACTAGGGATCCATTCTAGCATTTATGGTCACATTTTGCATCTGAAGAAAACAAACTAATTAGAAATAAAAGACTTTCATACATATCTAAACTATGATGCAATATGATGCAACACTCACCACCTTTCTCTAGTCCATTATGCAGCAGGGATACATTCCAGAATTGATGGTCACCTTTGCATCTAGAACAAAACAAAGTGATTAGTAATAATGCACTTTCAGACATATCAAAATCATGATGTAATATGATACAACACTCACCACCTTTCTTATAGTCCATTATGATCCAGGTGAAACTATGATGCAATATGATATCACTCAGCTGCATTGTTGTGCCCCATTATGCACAAGGATTTATACTACCATTGAGGATCATATTTTGCATCTGGAACAAAACAATGTAATTAGTAATAAATCACATTCATGCATACCTAAACTGTGATGCAATATGGTACAACACTCACCACCTTTCTTCTATTTTGTATATGGAACAGAACAATGTAATTTATAACAAGGTCTTCCATAATATGAAGTTGCAGCAAAAAGAACTTATTGTTATTGATATGGTTTCATTTCCTTCAGCATGTAGTGGGTGAACATTGATATCTCTAGAGAAAATTGCGTCCGTGATGGCGTGGAGGAAGTTACTGCTGTAGAAACCGCTGAGGGAGTAAAGTGATACTTTACTCCCGCGGTTTTAAACTTGGCTAGTAATGATCATAAAACCAATCCTCTTCAAACTGCCTATACATGAGAGGGAGTAAGGTGTCATTTCACTCCCATCACGATTTAGTTCTGCATAGGAAATAATTAAGCCACAAAATGTAAAGAAAATATGAAAGACTCTGAAGAATTAGATTTTTATTTATTATTAAGGAAAGATAAACAAGGAAATGAAGCTACAATAGAAGTCACCACAGCTACAAATTGTCCAAGCCACACCACATATTGTATGTAAACACCATACTAATTGTGTACATGATGTACTTCCATGCATATCTAAACTATGATGCAACACTCACCACCTTTCTTTGACTCCTTTGTGCACTGGTGATCCATTCTACCAGTCTAGATCCCATTCAGTAAGTGGAACATCTATTCAACACTCTGAAACAAAACAATGTAATATATATCTAAACTATGATGCAATATAATACAACATGCAGGTGTTGAACTCCATTATGCACCAAAGATCTAGTCTACCATTGGAAATTACATTTAGCACCTGGAACATCCATCTCACAGTCTGTAACAAAATAATAAATAATGAAGCAATTGTACTCCATGATGCACCAGAAACCACTGGAAAATCCACTTAGTACTTGTAACAATTAACATGAGAACCCATAGCACAAATGAGGACAGCAGCATGAAATTACAGTATGGTTTTAATATATGCAATATTGTTTGAATACAGGCAGTGCAGTATAGACTCCAACTATAGACTATAACAAGAAATATTGGATGATACTTGTTCTACTATTGGATTAATTAAAATAAGGTGTTTATACAATACCATTGGAACCTGCTGCAGAAACTTACACTATACATTTGGTGTATGGGGATGATTTCAAAGTTCATTATTCCATGTCCACTAAAAATACCATAAATAGTTGAAGATTTAAAAAGCAAGAAAACACCTATTGTATTTATTTATAAAATGTATGAATATATAAATACTTTAACACAATTGGAGACCCAAAAGCAAGAACAATAATGAAATATTGGTTTACCTGTTGTATTTATAGGAATGAATTGTTGATATATTATGAGAACAGTATATCAGGATGATCACTACTGCTTAAAACTCATTGATCATGCAGTGAAGATTCCAATATTACTCGACTCGACAAAAAACATATAATGAGATATTCGTTCATCCATTACAATTACATATTTGTATGAATGGAACTATGATGGAAATAAGTTCCTTCATCTATGAAATATACCATGAATGGAACTTACAAGAATATCACATAACCTAACATTTTCAGCTGGCATTATTCATAAATCAAGGCGGGAGTAAACTGTTGCATTACTCCCCGGAACAAGCGAAACTGAATATGAATTATTGACACGAGGTGTCGCTGCCCGTTTCAAAAACTTGAATTGTTTGGAAAGAACCAGAAATGATAAATGTTAATGTAATTTAATTTGTATACAAGAAGTGACAAATTTAGAATGAGACTATGCATTAATATACACACAAAATTATCACTATTAGCACTATAAGCAGAACTACCAAATTTAACAATCTACAATTTGTAAAATTAAATTGTTTAAACAATATTATAAAACAATGCTTCAACAGCTTCCATGAAACAAGTACATTTATGTTTTGTAAAAATTCAACTTGTACATTATAAAATAAGAACAGAATTGAGATATTTATTTGAGCAATTATTTGTGCAAAACCATAAAATGCTCCCGAATTTATCTGGATTATTGAACGAGCGGAATTACTCTTTATTTATACAAAATATTTATATATTCCAAGGGGTTGGAAGATCTACTTGCGCTCTTGAATATCGAGTGTTAAAGTATCTAATTGATAGAGGTATAAAATTGAGTACAGCTTTCGAGCAAATATTTTTTCATTCGCTTTTTGGCGGACAATGTGATTGGCAATTCAGAGGAAATGCGTGTGCGCTGTACATTTGCATTCGGCTCCAAATTGTGACATGGAAAGGCCATTAAACGGGTCCATTTAATTGGCTGGTTTGATCAATAGTCCAACAAATATAACAAAAATTTTCGCCTTGATTTGCACCACATAAATGCACCACAAACTATTACATGAACAAGTTTGTAGAAATGTTCTAGTAGATGATTCACTTAAAATTTGCAAAAAGTTTCTGCATATAGCTTCATTGTGGAAACGCAATGATGAAAATGTATATAACTCATTAGTTTTGAAGAATTTCATAGTTCATATTTCATTGTGACAAAAACATTATTATATTTAACTTTTATTCTTTTCAAATTTTGAGTATATTGCACTTATATTCATTGGTTCATTATATCCGCATTTCGTTTGACTTTCAGCAACTCTTTTTATGTCGGTCAGAATCAGACTTGGCAACTTTCCTCTTTACAAAGAGCTGCATTTTATTGTCTTATTTGTACGATTTTTCCGTCATATCGTGCTTTTTCTCCTGTTTGCTGCAATGCTTTCACATTCGTACAAAATACAATAAGAATGTGATGGTTTTCTTCACAGGGATTTTCATCGTGGCAGAAACAAAGAATTTCCTCAGTTTTTCTTCACGTTTACAGCTTTTCTTATTAACTATAAACACATATAATGTGATAATTAACGTGAACTTCTATGTTCAGCACCTCGTTATTTGCCAGAAGGGATTTGTAAAAGATGTGTGGATATTTCTTCATTTGGTAGAAGTGGAGAAATTAGAAATGAACTTTATAATAATTATTACAATACGAATACGAATAGGCAGAAAATTATCAAGTATCTAGTATCGAGTAAAAAATTGAATAAAAAATAATTCTCTTTTAATAAAAGTTATTAGACTGGCAATTAAATCACCATCAATCGTAATATGGAACGAAACCGAATGGAAAACATTTAGTGAACCATTTCACTTGTTCAGAATATACCTATATATTAATGTAAATGTGAAAATAACTCGAAACGAATTGCATTTTTTCGTGTCGCGTTGATATTCATGTTCGTGATGGTGATGTTGCCACTCATGCTTGCAAATTTCCTCCAGGAAGGAAAAGTTATACAATGTTCATTTTCATTCTGGTTCACCTCTAGTTAACATTGAATCCTACAGAAAATTTCACACCTTCCTTTTGCCACTGCATTTTAAGATATTGCTATCAAATATAATAATTTAGAATTTAATATTTGATTTTATCATTGATGATCGAGATGGCTATAAAACAGGATTTAAAATGTTGAAGATTGGTATACACGTAGATGATGAATGTAAATTGAGTCTCCTTCATGGTTATAATCAAAGATTGCGCAAAAGTGTTGAATGTCGTAGGCAATGAAAACTGTCACTCGTATTTCAGCAAATACGGCCTCAAAGCAGAACGCATTAATTGCGTGTTCTTGTTTATTCGACATCGATTAGTCCTTTATAATTATGACTCTTGATGACCATCTACACCACCAACAACGCTGTATGTACTTTAGATGCTCGAGCTTGGTTTTGTTTGCTGTCGGAGTGTGCATTAGCTTGACGTGTGCACGAGTTGGTCGTTATCAATAAATGCGGCCCTTCAAGTTAAATACGTAATTGTGTTAGGCAATAATTGCATGAACCATACATTTGCATGTTTGTTCCCAGCGGTGGCAACATAAACAAAGTCGTTTGCGTCGTCAGCTGGGGAAGTCCTCAATGGTGAACCGGAAATGCACAAGGAACATGTAACAACTGATATATACAGTATTTCTCTTCCTTATTGAATGATTTTCTACTCATTAACTCTGATACCAGATGATTTTTCTAATCCTACTTAAAAGGTATTAAAAAGTTTACAATTTTTATTGTGTATATTTGAATTGCAGAATGATTTTGGTACATTTGCTTGAAATAATGACTGTGAACAATGGTTTTCTTATTAGCGTGTGCAATATTTATAATGCATCCGTGCATGCGCACATTATGCGCAATTTATTTCCATTTCCTGCAACATTTCAGCTGGTGCACAATCGATACAATCTCTCAAGTTGCGTGCGTGTGATCATTTGGGGTAATCCGCTCAAACTAATCTTTAAATGAGCGTTAATTAATGCACCTCGTGCATTGTCTTACCTTGTTTGCTCAGCAGGTTGGTTGCCCGATCCAACAAAGAGCTAATTTACAGTAAGGATTACGCACAAGGGCATTATATTAGATTCAACATTGACGGGGCGTGTATTGCACCTGGTTGGATTTGATCATTTGGCGGGTGCCCTGTTAATAATGGCCTTGCGAAAGGACCGACTCCGAATATTGTTAATTAAGTTTTGGGCCTATGTCGATGATAAGGATGAACTTAAGAGCGAGAGGATGAATGGATGGTTAGGGTTGGTTCAATAAGGAAGAGAAGGTTGTAATTATTTATTTCCAATCAAGAGGCTCGGAACAGAAGTTGTCTAAAATTTCAATATTTTACACTTTTTCTACACCTTTTCCAGTTGTAATTCCGAAAGTATAATATGTAATTCAGAAAAACACAACTGTGATTCAGATTCGTTATATGTAATTGAGAAGCCATCAATTGTACTTTATTTTAAGAAATGATTAAATGTGTTTCATAGATTACATGAAAGGAAATTCAGAAAAGATCAAATGTAATTCAGATTATTGCTGTTCCATTTTAAAGTATACAGTTGCTAGGGATAGTTGATTATTGCCCATTTTTTTGACAAATTCTGAAATAAATTTTATGGTTCCGAATAACATTTACTGCAGAGACTGCTTTCTGAATTACAAATGACCTTTTCGGAAATAAAATTTACAAGTTTGAATAACATTTGATACTTTCTCAATTATTTCTGAAATTCAATTTTTCCTTTCAGAAATATAACTGATGCTTTCTACATTTAATTCAGAATGCTAGAAATATAATTACGAATCACGAAATTCGGAAAGTTGATTCAAGTAATATTTATAAACTCAGTGATAAATACTGCTGCATTAATAATGTCAATATTTTGATGTTATGTACAAATTTACCTATCAAGAAACTGAATTATTATTTAAGAATAAGTGACACTCATCTGATTTGTATTTGTACTCTTCTGAATTTCATTTGATATTCTCAATTACGTTTGACTAATCTGAAATACAATTAATCGTTTCTGATATTAAACTTATGCTTTCCCAATTATATTTATCAAATCTGAATTACAATTACTGCAAACTGAATTACATATAACAAATCTGAATTATGCAGCTCGCTGAATTACAATTTACTAATCTGAATTGCATTTATTCTTTCTCAATCATTGGATAAGGTGAAAAAGGTGATATTTGAAAAGTTTTATAAAAATTTGTTGTCGTTCGTTGCTAATTTTCAGTCAACAGTAAATTGACTAAAAGTAAAGTTCGAATCAATAAAAGGGATTAAAAGTGTCAAATTGCATTCAGCATTTAATTTTTCACAATTTATAAACACTCATCCAGCTTGGAAATTCTATCAGAAGCATGCTCTAATGAATGCAATTATCGACTGCCGCCATTCATCCGTAATCATGTTACGAAGCATTTTAAATGGCGTTCAACGCAAATATCCATCACATTTGCAGAACGCTGGCTGGTGAAAACGTGCCTGAATGGGTCGAGACAGATGGGTCCAAACGTAAATTATTACAAATATAACTGGGACACGATAAAGTCCCAACATGGAGGCCAACGAAAAGAGGAGGAAATGACAACGGGATCGACAGCAGGAAGACTGTAAAACGAGGAAGACGACGACGAAGGAGCAAAAAAAAACAGTGGAAATTTAATAATGTCGCGAATGAAGTAGACTTCATTATTATCTAGCTCGCTATATAGTCTCATTACGGCTCTAATGAAATTCTGAGCGCCGAATATAAGTAGATGCTATTTGCAGTATCAAAGTGAAGCGTCGGGCTCGGTTGTCAGTACAAGATGGGAATAAAACGAAAAAAGACAATGTCTTATAACATTGTACACTCATCCCAGCGAATTTAAAGTTTAAAATTTGCATCCTGATTTCGCCGGAATGAAAATGCGAATTTTAAGATGAACTAATCTAAAAAGAAATCCTTTTTTGAAAATATAGATTGCATGGGGTTGAAGACGTTTTGGAAGTTCTTCTTTGTGGTGTTGCTTTTCAAAAAAAAGGTTGTAGAAAAATTGATAAATGGATGGAAACTGGTATACAAGGAAGGATATCTAGTTGTACGTGTAATGTAAAGTAACGTGTAACTTAAAAAGGACGATGCAGGATGGATGCAAGGACGTGGTGTGGTGAGCGAGCAATGAAAATGCGCGAAGAAGCGCGCTAATACAAGGACGCAGCTGGGAAAAACGCACCACGTGGAAATGGGGTGAACGCGCGTCGAATGAGCCGGAATATTATTAAAAAAGATGAAAATAAAATGCCGTACAATGTTACACTTTTTATGCACGTCCTCCGAGACGTGGACTAAAATATTCAACGCTCATCTTTCCCAGCAAAAAGTTCGGTATTTTGCTTAAATTTAAGATGGAAACTTAGCAACCATTATGAATTTTTTAAAATATGATAATTTAAAATTTAATTAGCAGCAATTTTAAATGTAACACATGACAATTCAGTATTCACATTTTGTTAGTTACAGTTACATACATGATAAAAGAGTATTTAGTTTTTATTCTACACATTTTTCCAATAGCAAATTAGAAAGTTTAAAATTCAGGTTAGTAAATTGCAATTAAGGGAGCAGTAAATATAATTCGGTTTGACAAAGTTGTAATTTAGATTTGGTAAATATAATTGAGAAATGACTAAATAATTTCAGATTCGTCAAACGTAATGGAAAATCAAATGAAATTCAGTTCAAATGCAAATCAGTTTAGTGCCATTTGTTGTTAAATAATAATTCAGTTCTTGATAGGTATGATATATGTACATAACATCAGAATATTGACAATATTAATACAATAGTAATTATTGCTCAGTTTAAAATTACAAATAAATGAACTTCAATGGAATTTGAATTACATTCATACCACAGAGTAACGTCATACTTTCTGAAGTTGAAATATCAATTTCATGAATAGGAATTAAATTTATCGCATTTTGAATTAAAAGTGACGTTTTCTAGATTACAGTTCACATATTTGAAATTCATGAGATGATTTCTCAATTTCATTCAATTCATTTAAATAATTTAAATTACACGTATAATTCAAATTATTTAAATGAAATACTTCTCTTTTTCTGAAATTTATTGGATGCTTTATAAATTACAACTGGAAAAGCTATATTTATAATTTTATATAGTTTATTCTCCATATTTCGGAATAAAGTTAATAGCCAATTAATTCTACAAAAAAGGAGCCAGTCAAATTTAAAAAATAAGCAATTTTTCTTGGTGATAACATCACAATTAATCTAATTAATTTAACTATAGTTTAAAATTCATTTGATGAATTGATAAGATTTATAAATATATCCATTACTTGGAAATCGATTGTTTATTTAATGACGATAATCTCGACATCAACGTGACGACAAGGAAGCAAAAAGGAAAATCGTTTTAATGATTCGTGATTATGCATCAAGGCAGATTTGCGCAATGAGTCTTTCAATAATAGAGCTCCAGGTTTTCTCTTCTGCAAAAAAGAAGTGCTTTAGGCTGAGATTATGTAAGGGTAGCAACAATGCATCGCATCCGGAATGGGAAGCAGGATGAGTCTTGAGCAGCATTGGCAACAAGAAAAGAGATGCAAGGAACAGCAAACTGATAGAAATCCTGGAAAAACGGGAGTAGATAGAAAAAAAAAGAGGAAATGGCAAAGAAATACGCGTTGCTGGAACAATGCACGCGCAATTCTTTTGTGTATTCTCTTCTTATTGTTCGCGCAGAGCAGTTTTTAATTAAGAATCGATTTTGTTGAATTAATTGGCTATCTTTCTAAAAATACGCATGCAAATAGAAGGATGCCCCAGGCAAGTTGCAAAATTTCAACAACGTTAATGATGATTTTTTAGTTGTTTGTATATTTCCACAATAAAAAGTTCAAAATAAGTTGTTAAACAAAATCCGATTTTAATATGGTATTAAATAGTTAAATTTTTTATTGCGTTTACAGTAAAACTACGAAAATAAGAAGGTTCCTGTTACCAAAAAGTAAAGTATTTATTAAGTTTCAGAAAAGAAGAAATATAATTTCATTTTGTTGGTAAATTGTGAATTGTAATTCAGAAAACTTCACTGAATTCAGAATTCTATAAATGTAATTTCGAAACATCTAATGTAATTCGGAATTGTCATTTGGAATTTAGAAAGCATTACATGTAATTCAGATTCCATTGAATAAGTTGATTTAAATAATATTTCGAAACTGAGTGATGAATATAATTTACGTATCAAACTGAATTTTTATTTAACACAAAGTGACACTAATCTGATTTGGATTTGAACTGTTTATTCAATTACGTTTGACTAATCTGATTATTAGGATATGGATCAGAAAAAGTGATGATCCCTAGAGTATCTAAGCTAATGATTTTTTTATTGAGTCACCCTTCCTGAATTTTATTTTTGCAATTCATGAGTGCAGAATGCTTTTTCTGGAGTTGAAGAGAATGAAGAAAATAGTAGATAGAATAATACGAAATAAATTAATATAAGAAATGTCTGATAAAAACGGATACTTCTATAAATAATTTAATTTAATATAAGCTGGCCACATTATGTTCACATCTTCATCCATCATTCGGTGCACATAATAAAATATAATACCCACTCGTAGCAGCAATGAAATGGACAAGCCCATCCCGAATACCACTTACAATTTGTCATAGTTATAAGTTGTCATATCGCAATAAATTACCGGGAGTTAGCTAATATAGTACATTTTGCAGGATGCCGTCAGGCCGGCTTCCAAATTTCCTTCCCGAACGGGAAGCCCATGCATGCAGAAACGTGCGAGCCGAGCACGCAAATAGACTCCGAGATGAAGGAACTACAATTAATAATATTTAATACATCAGTCGACAAGAGCGTCGCTGCTCGCACGTACGTTGCGATGGTGGCTAAATTGGATTGTGTGTTGGTGTAATTTTGGCATTATGTGGATGCTCACGAGTCGCCATCCTACGCGTTTCCCATGCATTGACGATGTTTGTTGGCGGTTCTGTGGTCCTGACGTGCCCATTCTACCATGTACCATTTTCCACTGCAATTTGAACTTCCAATTTGTGGTTGTTGCAAATTAAGTAACAAAGTAAACGTCATTTTGCTCTGGAAGGTTATGAATCAAAATTGCATTTTACTGAGTTTTAGGAGTTTCTAATATCTGTAAAAAAATTTTAAAAGTTTTTTGTATGTATGCAGAAAAAGAAGTTGCAGAATAAAAGATCTCTTTACTAAGACCCATGGGAAAAACATATATTAGTAAGCAAGTTGGAGACATTCTAATAACAAAAATGGTTCGTTTAGGACCTCTTCGTATCCATAAGATAGATTATTAATATTTCTAATGTTTTGATTATATTTGTGGTTTCCCAAATAAGAAAACATAATGTAGAATTATTTTTATCTGGAATAATATCAATCAAAATTAAAATGTTTTTTAATAAGCATTCAAACATTCATATTTAAGGAAACATACGAATGCAAAACAAAAAGTTTTAGGCCTTTTGATTAAGGATCAATTGAAAGATTATTAAGAAATTCAATAACTGAAAGTTGAAGACAATGGAAATGTTTTGCTCTGAAAAATTATCAATTAAAATTTGATTTTGCTATACGTATCTAAGAAGATTACGATTTCAGAAAAATGGACCTTTCAGATTCTCCAATTTGACAATTGAACAAAAGGGCAGTCAAAGTCATTCTTTAAATTAAATTTATAATTTTTGCAAATGAAATACTAAGGAAAATAATATTTTAATTTGGAACAACTTGCATAAAATTTGGTCTCTATTTTAGTAAACTTTGAAAATTTTCTTCGTATTTTTAATATCGATAGAAAACAAAAAAATATATGCTTTAGCCTTTTTGATAAATAGGATACAATAAAAATAATTTCCTCCAATTTTGCATGGAATATCCTTGATTCATACATACGAAATATATGACCCCTGGGATTACAAAAAATGAATGACAAGAATAAATAAATATCCCCTAGTTATGGATGAAAGAAAAGTACAGAAGTGAAACAGCCACCTGTTAAATTTCTTCCAGAATCATGTAATTTATGACCGGAGTTGGAAGCAAAACAGGTGCTTCAATTTGTAATAAATTTTATATCGTTCCCCAATATTTTTGAATTTCCACATCGAATTTTCCAATATTAATTCGTTTATTTTCAATCAATGATCAAACAAACTGCATATTGAAAATTAAATTTTATTACACAATGGTCAAATTAATAACAATAAAATAAATACAGATACATATATTCTAAATTGTTTTAGGTAGTGAATGAACTTTTACTTAAAAATCAATAACAATACAATAGAATCTAATTTGGGCGACATTCATTATGACATTTCGATGTGATATTAATTTGGCACAAATGAGGTGACCTAAAATAGTTTCAGCATTTGATTCAGTTGGCTGTAAACGCCGCGTGAGCAATTGGAAGACGTACCTACACGAGAATGAAAATTATAGGAATTTAATCATCCGCAGTATAATTTATTCGCATTTCAATGGCTTCACTTTATTGCTGCGGTCCTTGCAGGATTTACCTTTCATTCGCTGTTTCTGCGCCGCCTGTTTTAACAAATAAGCCGCAAGCATTTTCAGTTCTCGTTTCCAAACTCGAATGCTTTGCGTTCGTGGTGAAAATTGCTGCCATCAAATTAGCCTTTTTGCCATATTTCTTATCGTTTTACCTGAGTAAATTTCCAGACCAACAAATAATATTTTTGAAGTCTATCTGTAATCTTAAAAATACATCCCTAAGTATTTTTGTTGCAACAATTATATAAATTACTTTTTTTTATAAAAAAAGTAGTATGTGAGAAAATAAAACATCTATTTTATTATTAAAATTCAACTAATTATCATGAAAATTTTAAGGTCAGATATCATTTTAAGAAAATATAACTCTTTAATTTTCGAAATTTTCAAGAACGAACATGATATCTCAATTAGTTTCAAAGATATTCAATTTTGATTGAAATCATTTCTACTTTGGTATTACTAATTTCCTATGAAATATTTGAAAATTTTAAATAGATATATCGAAAGATAATAAACTGACCTTTCATTTGCTTTTTTAATCATGAAAATCCGCCCAGTAGTTTTCGAGTTATGATCAAAAGAATGCCTTATGGAAATTTACATAGGGATTCAAACCGGAAACATACCTTGGAAAAATTCATGATGGCGGCTCCCATTTGATTTACACTGATGTTCCTAAGGCTAAATTCCACTTCCTTAGCAGCGGTTTCTGGATTCAGTTTACTCTTTACATTTTATTTAATATCTCGAAAACGGCTCGACCGATTTTCACCAAATTTGGTACATAGACTAACAGATAGACGTAGATTCAGATTTTGGGGGCGGCAAATTCGAAAAACGGTTGGGGGCGGTTATTATCCGCAAGCAAAATGGAAAAATACCTGAAACTAGTAGATCCGTTCGATTAATTTTCATCCAATTTTGAATATGCAATGGTAGCTTGACGAAGATACTGTAGCGGGGGCGGGAGACAGAAAACTTTCCGGGGGCGGCAAATAAGAACCGTTCAATGTCTCAATATTCTTTTGTTAATATCTCAAAAACGGTCGGTCCGATTGTTTTCAAATTTTCACCATTTTTTTTATTATGTAATTATCAATAAAAATCCGGATTTTCAAGTTATTGTGTCGGCTTGTTTATAAATTATTAATTGTTATAATTAAAATATGATATATAACAAAATTTTGATGTTTTTTTTTTAAACTTCTACAGCAATTCTTAACAAACTTGACACATGGATTATGTTAGAAGACCATTTTGCTTGTGGGCAGTTTTTGGAACTTCCTGGAGGCAGCAATTGCATAGGGGCCAAAAAGATATTGTTCTTTCAGAATCATCAGTCTTTCAAATACATCAACATAACTCATCCCAGAATCAAGCTGATGACCCATGAATTTTACCATCAATCTCCTCTTAGATTACATTGAAACTATTGTAGTTGACTTTGAATTGAACTTTGAAGCAATAAATTCACATTGATGACCCTAAATGACCCTTGATCTAAATGTACAAGTAGGAAGTTGACAATGACCATCAGCCATAGCTTCATCAACAGTATCCACGATTAAAGCATCGACTTGGAAGGCGACACGTTGTCGTGAACTCCATGCAAACGTCCTCTTTGAGCCCCAGGATGCAGACACAATAAACACATGCCCATCCGTGATTGTCCCGCAAGCTGTGCCCGCTCCAGCTTCAAAGATGCCCGTGTCTGATGATGCGGCTCCCGATTCAATTCCCATGCTAATGCGATAAAGCCAGGTCGCGCCAATTATAGGCCTCGCCAATCAATACGCAATTAAGCGCTAATAAGTTTATTGCCAAGTGAAATTACCACCCCAAGATGTGCAACCTTCATATGAAATTTTTCCACGACCACATTCATTCCAACTTCGCGCAAGAAGTATCCCGGCCTTCGTATTAAATTTCATGCTAGGAGTTATAAATAAATTATAAATGTGTGCGCACATGTTTTAATAACAAATATTTGAACTTAATTATTGCCGGGACACGTTCGAGGATCACGTAGCTGGGAAACTTCAAAAAGTTTAAGTATTTGTGTTATTATCGCAAACTCGATGCGGCTCCATGGATGGTGCCATCCCTGTCAGTTCGTGGACGTCCGAATATATGCATTCAGTTTTTGCGCCTGGACTTGCTTCAACAAAATGGCCGAGTCGGGAATTGGGGGCAGCTTTCAGCCGAGGCGTTCCTTGCCGAAAGAGTTCAGAACGGTTCAGAGGTGCAGGGCAAAAGTTTGTTGTTCGTTTGTGTGTACTCTAAAAGTTTGCGAAAACTGACAGTGCATTAGTATGGAAGTACGGCCGAGTTGTACGAAGAAAGTTTCCACGCGTAGCGAACGCAGTCAAGCTAGATGAGACACATTCAGATACTAATGTTTTACAATGCATGTATTACAAATAAGTTTTCTGTAATAATACGTGATTCTGTCATATGTGGATATACTGGATGATTTTTCAATGGAATATTCAGGATGAAATCATTGTTTGAAGATATTATTTTAGGCAACTTAATATAAACATTGAAAGATGTTGCTTATTAGATTGTTTGGAATGTCATTTCGTTTTTTTTTTCGAAAGATGATTTAATTGTAATTTTTGCCAAAACTAGTTCGCTAAATTTCGTTCTGGCAGTTTTGTTGACGAAGATGTACCACCTTCTGAAACGCCGATTGAAGCTGATAAAGGCATTTTTAAGAGCGTGGATTTATGTTATTGTCAAAAAATTACAAAAGTTGTTATACCAGAACCTAATTTATTGAAATATTCGTTTATTATACGAAAATTTTCTTTCATTTCCACAAAAAAGAAATTACTTTTCGAACAACCCAATATATGTTTCTGGAATATTTGGATTTTGAAATGTTGAATCTTGCATTGAAAAACAATGGAACAAATTGGATTGCAAATTTCTTCAGAAAATGTAGGCTTATTATCATATTAGTTTTCTTATTTTCGATTTTATTCTGAGAATATCTGCAAATAAGTCTATTTGAAATTGGTATCATTTGATATTTTGATTCCTAATAATTTCTGCTATTTTAACAAAAATCTCATCTAAAGAATCAGACCAAAATATTGTGATTTTTCAAATAGAGTTAAAAATAAAAAGTGTATTAAAAAATAAAAATGTCGGCCCATATATCTTATTGTTTTTTGAGTAATTATTATTTCCAATTTTCATTCAGTAAGCATCAATTAAATTTTATAAAAGAAGAAATAAAATTTTAAATTGATTTCAACTCAGTGAATTATAATCTACACATTTTCTAATTGTAATTCAGAAAATATAATATGTAAATCAAAATAGTAAATTGTAATTGAGAAAATCACAAATATAATTCATATTTGTTATATGTAATTGAAAAACCATCAGTTGTAATTCAGACTCTCGTTATGATTTAGAAAGCCCCAATTAAATTTCAGAAGTGAAGAAATTTTTAAATGAAATTGAGAATGTATCAAATGAATTTCAACTCAGCGAATTGTAATCTACAACTTTTCTAGTCGTAATTCAGAAAGTAAAATATGTAATTCAAAATAGTAAATTGTAATTGGAAAAAACACAAATCTGAATTTTAAAAGAAATAGCACTTATCTTATAATGAATAACTTTAATTATAAAAATACAAATGTAATTCATTTTTGTTATAAGTAGATTTTAGTTATAATTTAGAAAGCCTTAATTAAATTTCTAAAATGAAGAAATTTTTAAATGAAATTGAGAAAGTATCACATGAATTTAAAATTTGGGAATTGTAATCCAGAAAACATCACTTTTAATACAGAATACCTCTAACAACACAACAGTTGATGAAATATGATGATGAAATATACTGCATTAATAATATCAATATTAATGAAAAAAACTGAATTGTTATTTAACAAAGAATAGCACTAATCTGATTTGGATTTAAACTCTTCTGAATTTTATGTAATGTATTCTCAGTTTGACTAATCTGAAATACATTTAATCATTTCTGATATTAAACTGATTATTGTTGTAAACTGAATTATATATAACAAATCTAAATTAATTTTGTTACTCCTTTAATTACAATTTACAAATTTAAATCACATTTTATACTTTCAGAATTTCAATTGAAAAAGATGTAGAAATACACTTCTCTTCGTTTTTGACTTAAGCCATAAGATCACAAGCAATTTCCTCATTAAATTTCCTCTTAGCTCTTCGACTCTGATCCTCATCGTCGACAACTAATGAAAACGAGCTATCTTAGACTAATCCAACTAAAACTGGAACAAAGTACAGCAACATTATATTCGGCTGACATCTCAGACCACTTAGAGAGTGTGAACTCGATGAGCGCCTAATTGAATTTACTTAATACGTGCACGCGCTTCTGACGTTTTTCCGGAAGTTGGGACGCATTTTTTCGCCGAGCGCATAAATTAGTCCGGCATTTTCCCATTGTTTGCGCCGCCATTTCTCCTGCCATCCTACTACCCTCGTCCACATCCAAGGCAGGAAGAAACCGCTTCCTGGGCATTCCTTGCGAAAAATTTAATGCCCATCTGCGCACATGTATAATGCAAGGAAATATACTTTAACTGCATCAGGTGGAATCTGTTTTTCTCGACGTTCTTCGAGGAATAGAAAGGTAACTCGAGATAAAACATTTATAAACCTCGAAAGAATGCACGTCTCTGTGAAATATTTCGTCATTGCTCGCCAGCAACATTCGCGCGAATCCTTCGGGAAGACCGCAACAAAATACGCAACAATAATAAAGCAACGTTTTTATTTATTAAGAAAAATTGCCTGTTTCTGCAATTTCACGCTTCATATTAACATTTGCATTATTCATATTTTATTCGGTTGATGCAATTTAATATTTTTCATTTTTACAGAGTGTTTCTATTTAAAATCCAATCTACAACAAAATATAATTCCAAGGGAATTTAATTTATTTTTTCCTGATAATAAAATTAATCGTCTGACAAAAAAGATAACGATTTTATGAAACATTAATATGTATTTCTTCGCAAGTTTTGAAATGGATGCCACCTCTTTTTAATATCCTTACAATAAACAACCAATAAAAACTTTGATAACGTTGTAAAGTTGGAGAAAATGATCTCAGGATGCAAATGTCTTTTTCTTCGTGCGTGTCGTCAGGAATGCTGAATGCTTCGGGTTTCAGCCGCCCTCCTGGAATTCGGGAGCGTCGGTCTTCATTTGCCAATATATTCAATTGAGTTCAACCCGGATGCCATTCGAATCAAACGACGCGTTCGACGGAAACTCCCATCGCGACTTTTATTGTCTTCGCCTCTAAAGATGTCGTCGTCATCCAGGCAAATTCACTTTGCATTCGCGTTTAGAAAATACACGAAGACACAAAATACGGTGATATTTGTGATATTTTCGAGAACAAATTAAGGGATGCAACGACCGGAAACGTAAACGAAAACGAGTTCGATGCTCGAATAAATCTGATGGTTAAACAATAATGAAGGACGACATTTGGCATTCAATTGTTATTGAAATGTAGTATAATTGTTGTTACCTGAGGTCGGATTTGAATGCGCACATGAGTGCGTTGAAGTGATTTCTCATGTTAATTAAATTAATTATGAATACGTCGCGGATTTGGATTGCGAATTAAACGACAAGCTTATTGCGATGCATGTCTCACATTCATGGGTTACTATATTTGGAACAACATTTATGTTAAACAATATTCCAGACTTTTTTGCAAACATTTTCTTATAAATTCGATAAAATTGTATTTTTAGTTGTAATTTTGCATTCAACCGTTAGAATTGGAGTTTCGAGGTAATACATTAAGAACTAAGTAATCTTGATTTTTATGCCTAATTAAACTAATGACAATATAATTAGCATTTCCGGTCAGAATTTTATAAATTTCTATAGGGTACCTGAAAGTATATTAAATTTACAATGAAATGATATCTGAATCATTTTCATAGGTCATCTAGTTTCTGAGACACAGTTATCAGAAAATAGAAGACATTTAGATAAGAAAACGAGAGATAACAAATGATAATTTTAGGCTAAATTGACGACAATACCAATATCATTTTCAGACGGAATTTTGCAAATATCTAAACTCCAAAGGAAAGTATATTAAATTTATTTAAAAATATGGTATGAATTATTCGGATTGGACTTCTGGATCTGAGATAATATAAAAAGGATTAAGTAATAGTGTTCATCATGTCTAAGCAAATTGACGACAATACCAATAGTATCTCCGAATGGAATTTTGTAAATCTGTAATTGGCAATTGAAAGTATATTAAATTTCCAATAAAATTGTGTCTGAACCATTTTTACTGGATCATGACTTACTGAGAAACAGCTGACAGAAATTGACGATTAAAAATAGGAAAAATGACAATGAAAATAATAATTTTTGGAAAAATTTACAATGCCAACAGCATTTCTTGATGGAATTTTGCAAATTTTCAAAGACCAATCGAAAATAGATTAAATTACCTAATAAATATGTTCTAAATTATTCGGATTGGACTTCCGGTCCCAAGATAATGCATAAAGGATTAAGCAATTGTGATCATTATGTTTAAACCAATTGACGCCAACACCAATAGTATTTCAGAAAGGAATTTTTTAGATCTGTAAACGGCATTTGAAAGTAGATTAAATTTCCAATAAAATGGTGTCTGAACCATTTTTATTGGACCTCAACTTACTGAAAAACAGCTGACAGAAAATTGATGAATAATAATAGGAAAAAGAGCAATAAAATAATAAATTTTGGCCAAATTGACGACAATGCCAATAGCATTTCTGGATGGAATTTTGCAAATCATCAAATACCAATCGAAAACAGATTAAATTACCTAAAAAATATGGTCTGAATTATTCGGATTGGACTTCCGGTCCAAAGATAATCCATAAAGGATTAAGCAATTGTGATCATTATGTCTAAACCAATTCACGACAATACCAATAGTATTTCCGGAAGGACTTTTGTAGATCTGTAAACGGCATTTGATAGTAGATTAAATTTCCAATAAAATGGTGCCTGAATATTTTTTATAGGACCTAAACTTATAGAGAAACTGCTTACAGAATTTGATGATTAAAAATAGGACGAAGGGCAACAAAAACAATAATTTTTAGCCAAATTGACGACAATGCCAATAGCATTTCTAGATGGAATTTTAAAAATTTTCAAATACCAATTGAAAGTACATTAAATTACCTAAAAAATATGGTCGGAATTTTTTGAATTGGACTTCCGGTTTCGAGATAATGTATAATGGAATAAGTAATTATGATCATTATGTGTAAGCTAATTGACCCAATACCAGTAGTATTTTCAGATGGAAATTTGTAAATCTGAAAACTTTCAATAACTTCATTGAGTTTTGCAAAATGTTACAAGAAACATGGCCACCTTAAGAAGGACGAAGAAGACATCTTCACTGAGAACACTTCAATATCCTGCCACATGCTTCATCATTTGGGGAATCGGTAACTGTCGCCAACCAGCCCCAAAACAACCGCAGAACCCACACGAACGCCACATCATTTCGCAACTATTGCGAACATGATCGTTCGACCCGCCCCCGCACCANTGGCCACAACGCGCGCACATCTGCACAGATCAACAATGCTGTGTTCGCGGGCGGCGGCGCAACATCGCACGTTACATAGTTACATAATAAACTAAACTACTATAATAATGCGTTTCGGCTGAGTTCAATGCGCTGTTTCCAGCATGAGTGCGCTTTGGGTTCAATGGCGTCCTGGATGCAAGTCGTCCTGTATGGATGGATGTGTGTAGGGATGCAGCGAAACAGTCGACACTGGGGCTCGAAAGCGCCCGTTGTTGTCATGAGCTGTTGACAGGGATTCATGACAATGATTCGGCGTGGAATTAGGATCTATCGGTGGGACAATAGTTGAACGCGGACGTAATGCACTCGACTCGGGGAAGCAGTTCTGGAAATTTCTACGATTTCCATTACGGTCTCGCGCATTTGATCTGGTTAGATTTGCCTTTATTTCGCGAATTCATTCGAAACGTGCTTAAGGCCGCAAGATTTATGTGTTTGTAATGCGATAAGTGTTAAAGCATGTTATTTATAATGATTTTGTAGGGAAATCTTGTAAGACCTTTCCCACAACGTTAAGATGCTCATTGTCTTTGTTAGTTGTGAAGGGAATTCTGTATCAAAATTTTAACATGATACTCAATTTTACAAAAATATTGTTCAACAAATTTTGGTAATGCTATAAGAACTTTTCAATAAACTATGTTCCTAAGTAATTCTCTAGATTCTGGAAGATTTTTTTCGCCTATTGTAGCTCTGTAAGATTTGAAAGTACGTTAAATTTGTAATAAAATGGTGTCTGAATCATTTTTATAGATCGTACAGTTACTAAGAAACAATTATCAGAATATAGACAATATTTAAATAGGACAACGGATTTAAAAATCATCATTTTAAGCTAAATTGACGACAATACCAATAGAATTTCTAGATAAAATTTGGTTATTTCTGAAATTGTCATTTCTAACTTCAGAACAATCGACAATAATAAACATTTTTTAGGGTCCTCGTTTCTTCGAGAAAATGCGTATACTTTGTTGATTCATTTCTGTAGTAATTTTTCCTGTCAAATAAATTACAAAATCGACAACTACTTACAGCAATTGTTCAAATTTTCGACTTTTCCGGAAGGGTTTCCTAAAATTTTCCTCCATAAGGACCTGCTCCTTGGATTTACGAACAATTTAAAAAAATATTGATCCAAATCATCCCAGCTGTTTTAAATTTTAGAATTACCATACATTTTTATCGCTCTATTTTTATATATATGTATATAGATTGTTTAAAGGGAGTAAACTGACTGATAAAGAAAACCTTATGTTATTTATAAATAGTCCTTGCTTTTAATATCATTTTGATTTCAAGGTAGTAACTTCATAACAAATTAATATTAATTAGAATTTCATATTACGCAACAATGACCAAAACGGAGCATTTGCTTTATTGTAAATATTTACCAAACAATGAAATGCAAAGGTATACACGTTTATCATACATTAATTGATATTTATTTGAAATGTCTAACAAAGCGTTATATCATCAACATCACTTTATATTCTTTATATTCGTCAGTAAAATACAAATATATTTGCAACTTTTCAGAAAAATAATAAATAAAAATGACTGTTATTTATAGTCAACACACAAAAAAAACATTTACAATTCAAATGATACATTTTCAGCTAATCATTTCTGTAATGTTTTTGTTCCTTTAACGATTGTATTAAATGCATAAAATCAAAACAGAAATTATATAATTAATAAAGGCAACTTAACATTAGTTGAAGCTATCTGTACATTGGAATGTCAACATTTATTTCGTCCTTGAATTGATAATCAGCAAATTAAATAGACAACTTAACATTTACTGAATTCATGTGTACATTCGCTTGCTAATTTTATGTCCTTGAAATGATTATCTTCCAATGAACTAATCAAATTTGAAATTACATAATATACAACAAAGAAAACAATTATTTTTTGAGAAAACATTTTAATCTTCTGCTAAAAGCTATTCAGGCATAAAAACAACATATAAACATGTCAGTTAGAAAATATAAACGCTTCAGTCAATTTCTGTTAAATAATGATCTATAAAATGACCTAATGCGAACATCAAATTCACATTACAAGAACACATTGTTGTAAATGCCCTCATTGAACCCACGAAGAGAAAACTGCTTGCAACTCCTGCAAGCAGAACCACCCATCATTAATCATTCATTGTACTTGATTTTTACCTAATTCCATAACAGATTGTTTGTCCATTCCAGACGATTAACAAATGACAAATCTATACTCGACTACTCGTGTAATTACGCGCCGAAAACAGGATACGGGGGCCAATGGCGGAACACGATGAGTTTCATGTTCAATGTGCGCGCGTACCAGCAAATCGAGTCTGCATGCGTTCTGGAATATGATATATCAACATCAATATATTCCCGGCAAGCAGGCAATATTTATAGGCGGTATATTAGACGACCGCGCTTGCCGATGGCTCATAAATACCTCATGCACGTGGCTACACGCTCGGATATTACGCATACCGCTAACATGCAAAGGGTTTCAAAGAGGGATGAATATTAATTACACCGCAGCGCCATATTTCGCAAGCATACGTATACGCGTATTTCTCACCCGGCATCCGACATCCGGCAAAAATCGCCCACTTTGTGTCAAAAATACCTGGGTGCACTCGTATGTACTTAACTGTTTATGACGGCTGGTTCTGGCCTGGTTCTGGAAGATGTTAATGTTGGGGGTGGGATGGGGGATGGTGGAGATCAGAGAAATTTAATTTGTTTTTGATGTTTTAGTGCTGGATGGTGGATTATTGAAAGTGGGTTCAAAGTCAGAGTGGTTTTATTAATTATTAATGGTTGGGCTGTAATTGACTGATTCATTAACGTAATTTCGTAGGTGAACCGATCATGATTTGGGCGTTAATCCGACGTAATTGCTTAAGGATCAAATTAATAATTCATACATTATCGGGTAGCCAGGAATAATTATCAATTATACTTGGAATTTTACAATTTTTTATTTTGAAACTGGATTATTTTCGTTTCTCTTTGTTCGTTTTTCTTACATGAATTTTTGATTTTTGCTGTTTTCCAGCTGATGCAAATTGACGGCAATACCAATAGAGTTTCTACATGGAATTTTGCAAATTTATAAATACCAATCGAAAGTACATAAAATTGCCTTTAGAATGAGGTCTGAATTATTCGGATTGGACTTCCGGTTCCTAGATAATATATCAAAGATGAAGTAATTGTGATCATTATATCTAAACAAAATGACGACACTAGCAATAACATTTCTAGATTAAATTTTGCAAATGTCTTAACGTCAATCGAAAGTATATTAAATTACCTAAAAACCACGGATTGAATTATTCAGATTGGACTTCCGGTCCCGAGATAATACATAAAGGATTATGTAATTGTGATCATTATGTTTGCGAAAATTTACAGCAATACCAATAGTATTTCCGGACGGAATTTTGCATATGTGTAAACGGCATCAGAAAGTACATTAAATTTGCAATAAAATGATGTCTGAATCATTTTTATAAGACCTCCACTTACTGAGAAACTGCTGACAGAAAATTGATGATTGAAAATAGAAAAAATGAAATATAACGAATAATTTCAAGTCAAATTGACAACAATACCAATAGCATTTCTAGATGAAATTTTGCAAATGCCTTAAAACCAATTGAAAGTACATTAAATTACCTAAAATATAACGACTGAATTATTCGGATTGGATTTCCGGATACGAGATAATACATTAAGGATTAAGTAATTGTGATCATTATGTCTAAGCCAATTGACAACAGTACCAATAGTATTTTCGGATGGAATTTTGCAAATCTGTAAACGGAATTTGAAAGTACATTAAATTTCCAATAAAATAATGTCTGAATCCTTTTTATAGGACCTTGACTTACTGAGAAACTGCAGACAAAAAATTGATGGGTGAAAATCGAAAAAAGGATTTAAAAAAATAATAATTTCAGGTCAAATTGACGACAATACCAATAGCATTTTTAGATAAAATTTTGCACATACCTTATCGCCCATCGAAAGTACATTAAATTACGTAAAATATAACGTCTAAATTTTTCGGATTGGACTTCCGGTTACGAGATAATACGTAAAGGATTATTCAATTGTGATCGTTATGTCTAAGCCAATTGACGACAATACCAATAGTATTTCCGGTTGAATTTTTACAAATCTGTAAACGACATAAAAAAGTACATAAAATTTGTAATAAAATGATGCCTGAATCTTTCTTATATGACTTCTGTTTACTGAGAAACTGCTGACAGAAACTTGATGATTGAAAATAGAAAAAATGAAATGAAAAGGATAATTTCAGGCCAAATTGACGACAATACCAATAGCATTTCTAGATGAAATTTTGCAAATGTCTTAACACCAATTGAAAGTACATTAAATTACCTAAGAACTAAGGTCTGAATTGTTCGGAATGGACTTCCGGTATCGACATAATACATAAAGGATTATGTAATTAAGATTATTATCCTATTGATTTTCAGATGATTCAGAAAAAGCAAAATAGGGATCTGAATCATTGGATAAAACTTTTGGACCACTGTTTAGAGTTTCAATAAACTTAACAAAAATAACAGCAACAAAACTCATTTCCAATTTAATTATGATTTATGTCTCACAGCATGCACCCTTCAAAACAAAGAAGAAATTGGAATAACCCCGTCTTTACTCTCCGCTTCTTTGTCGTCACGAATTCGCTTTTAACTTAAGAAACATCAAGCAACCAACAACCGCACGCTCCCGGTTGTATTTTCGGGCACATTATGACATCCCACTGGTGCTGACACCGCGCACCATTTACCTTTTGTCCCTCTTGGAGCTGCTTTGAAATTTTTAATCATAGCATCTTAGTTTATCCTTTTTCGCTGCTTTCACTCTGCGCCTTGAATTTCCACTCCTGCCGTCGCGTCCCGGAAAGCTGTTAGTCATATATACCTGCAGGTGAACCCTGTAGTTTCCTATCCACATGCTTAGGCTTCTTCTTCGCTGGCAACATTTATGGCCGCTCGTCGAGTGGGTAGTAAATGTAACGTGTAGTTGTTATGTTCAATGACTGTTGAGTGGTCGCTGGGAAAAAGGGATGTTGCCACGGGAATATCAGCGAAGTGTGTGTAAGTAAGGTGGAACATTACTGCTGGGTAAACGGCTCTTGAAGCGCGTCCTGTTAAGGAGGAGATCCACGCGTCCAGAAAGGACGCAAGGAGTGGGTCTTGCTTCTGGCTATTTTTGAGCTGCCTGTTTGATGGTTGTCTTCTGTGGTGTTTAATATTGTGGCTGACCTTTAGATGGAGGATGGATATTATATTTTTTCATGTTTCGTTTTATTTATGGAGTGTTATTGATTTGTTATATTTTTGGTGTAGTTGAATATTTCAGGAATTATCCAGGGATGAAAGTTTGAGTTACGATTCTTTAAATTGGTTATTTTTCGGTTAGCTAGTATCAACAACAAGTTCATAAAAGACTTAGATCTATAAGGAGTTAAAGTACGAAATTTCCATCAATAATCATCAATTTTCAAAAATATAATTAAGAAATCAATCGAGAGAAATAATTCCCAACACAAACACATTTCCGATTTTCAGCACAACAATTTTTCCAATGAAAATAAAATTTTAGATATATTAATTGCAATTGCAGTTCAGATTAGTAAATTGTAATCAATCTTGTAATAAATGTAATTCACTTTGCAATAATTGTAATTAAAATTTGGTAAATATCATTGAAAAATCATTAAATGTATTTCAAATTAGTGAAACGCAATTGAGAATATATCAAATGAAATTCAGAAGAATTCAAATGCATATCAGATTTATGCCACTTTTTGTTAAATGATAATTCAGTTTTTGATAGGTAAATTATGAATTTCTCTGTTTATAAATACTACTTAAATCAACATATTTAATGGAATCTGAATTCCATGTAATGCTTTTGAATTTCAAATGACAACTTCTGAAGTAGGTACATTTCATAAATCGGGAAGTAAATTTAGAGCATTCTGAATTAAAAGTGACATTTTCCGAATCTCATTTCACAAATTTGAAATTCTCTGATATTTTCTCAATGGAAATTAATTACTGAATTACATTTTTTTAAAATTTAATTTCTTACCTGTAACTCTTTAATCTTAATAAAAATAAGTAAGTTAAAAATTACCAATTAAATATTAAGCATGTATTATTATCTTTCTAGAAATCCAAGAAACAAAAATATTTTCAACTCAAGAAACGCACATCTTAACATTATAAATTTAACAATACATGAAAGCAACGTCCAAGAAAGAAGCCAGGAAAAAAATGAAAATGGGAATTAACGTAATCCGTAAGCTCAGAGCTTTACGCCCTCTTAATGCACGTACACTTCTTCTTCATTTGCCATCCGGGCTTCTTATTTAACGTGTCGTTGGATGCCCTTGTTGTTGCTGTCGTTATTATATCCGAACGTCGGATGCGAGCCATTGTGTCGACTTATTTAAAAAATAAATTCGCAAACACCCAAACGAGCGCCTCCCAAGCGAGGAAAAATGCACTGCAAAAACGATCAGCGTTCATCTCTTTTGTTGTGTTCATTATTCGCGCGTTTTACGCCGCCTTCGCCGACGATCGATACGTTTCCGCTGTGGGATTTTCTTCGAGTCCTTGATGAAATCCTTTCTGCTCGTTCAAGAATCCATGTAACTACAGTGTGTGATTTTAGGAAGAAGTCTTTGGATGTGGTTGCAAGTGGATTTAACTACGGATGGTGCGAATTGTCCATGGTTTCCGAAATGGGGATGGTCCTAAGCCACCAAATGTCTACTTCCGGTTGTGGCCCCTTGTTAGCACCAAGAATGAGGATACACGCCGTAAAAGCTGAAGTCATAGACAAGAAAGAAAACGAGGAAAATCGAAGAAAAAGAATGTATAAGGAGTAGCAAAGAAGAGTGTATAAAGAAGGCCTTTGGATTAAGTTTTCCGGGAGAAATGAAGGATAAAGCAGGAGTACAAAGAGGACGCAACAATGGAGTGGATGAATGAACTGAAGTCAAAATCAAAACAATACATAAAGTTTGCAAAGTTGCAATTTTGCAAAGTTTCATGGGTATTTGTTATGAAGTAATTGTTTGTTGTTTAGTTCTTGAGGAAAATAACATTTTCTGCACCTTTTCCAGTTGTTATTCAGAATTAAAGTATTACATGTAATTCAGAATAGAAAATGGTAACTCAGAAATGTACAAATATAATTCAGATGCGTTATATTCAATTTATAAATCATCAGTTGCAATACAGATTTACTAAATATAATCGAGAAAGAATCATTTTAATTTAAGAAATGATCAAATGTATTTCACGTCACAAAATGTGAATACATCAAATGAAAATGAAAATATGAAATGCAGATTAGTGCTATTCGTTTTTAATATGTATTCGGTTGCTAAAGAAAGTTTATTATTGCCCAATTCTTTTTGCACTCAAAACAATCTAAATTCGATTTAATTCGATTCAAATTCGATTTATTTCATTCAGTCTGAATTACATATTGATATTTTTCAATTACAAAACATCATTTCTGTATTACGATTCACCTTTTCTAAGTTACAAATGATATTTTCTGAAATAAATTTTATGATCCCGAATTACATTTACTGCTTTCTGAATTACAAGTGACCTTTTCTGAAATAAAATTTTCAAGTCTGAATATCATTTGATATTTTTTCAATTACAATTACCAAATCTGGATTTCAGTTTTTCCTTTCTGAAATATAATTGATGCATTCTGAATTACAATTGGAAAAAGTGTAATTGCAATAATTAAAAAAAATCAATTAAATTTCTGAAAAAAATGTAGAATTTTAAATGAAATTGAGAAAGTACCTAATTAATTTCAAATCTGTGAATTGAATCTTGAAAATATCACTTTTAATTCAGAATGGTTTAAATGTAATTTCGATTTATGATATGTAATTTGTCATTTGAATTGAATTCAGAAAGCATTATATGTAATTCAAATTCCATTAAAGTTAATTTAAGTAGTAATTAAGAGCAATAATTACTGCAGCATTAATAATGTCAATTATCTGATGTTATATACATAATTTGTCAAAAAACTAAATTAATATTTAACAAAGAATGTCATTAATATGATTTTCAATTGAATCAATTGAATTACATTCGACTAATCTGAAATAAATTTAATAATTTCTGATATTAAACTTATGCTTTCAAAATTACATTTTTCGAATCTGAATTACATTTTTTTCCAAGGGAATTATAGTATATAAATCTGAATTACATATGTTATTCGCTAATTTGCAATTTCCTAATTAATTGTTTTTTAGAATTCCTGAATTAATAGTGAAAAGTTGTTGAGAATATAGGAAATTTTAAGAATTAATTTGATTATTCAATATATAATTCTGAATAGAAATGACAATCCAATTGATTTTTAATTACAATTGCATAAACTCTGAAAGCGTTACAAATATGCAAAAGGTAAATTAACCAACCGATTGAAACCTCTCGGGCAGTCAGAGCATGTTCGCGAATTTGAACTCCCACGTACCGTTCTACATATTTAAAACGCGACAGGTAAATATTTAATTGACATATGATGGGCAACGAGACACATTTCGGGCCCGAAGTAAGTCCGAAATTATTCACGCCATCGAGACGAAAATCAATTCGGTGTTAATGTACCTGACCCAGTTTTCGCCCACCATGGCGAGATAACGCCAGAAACGCGAGGATGGACCGATTCAAACCGCCATATCTATCCATCTATATTCGCTACGACATTCCATCCTGCATCCATATTCGCCATAGATACGATACCATTCAGCATCAATGTGTGCGCATCCTCCAGCAGCACCCAGCAATCCATAGCGAAACTGTTGATTTTGCACGAAACTGTTGTGTGTGCATATCCATGCGCTACTTAAAATCGCCACTCGACGTGCATAAACAACGTGCAAGTACGCGAATATTGTAATTTCCAGCCAGCAGCTCACACGGCTGATGCATGCAAATGGTCGAAACGAGCGGTGAATTCTAGAAAGTTTAATAAAATTTTAATTAAACCGCGCGCTTGCTGAACGAATTGGCCCACGTTGATCCGACAAAAACCGCCCCACAATTACAATATTGCAGTTCTTTGCGCATTCGCAATATAAAAGTAATATGTGTGTTTATTCATTATTTATATGTGATGAATATTAGATTTTCAATTTGAAAAAACTGACGCATATCATATCAGATGACAATAATAAAATAATAAACACTATAAAAAAACGAATAGACTTTTCCAGTTTTTCCAGTTGAAATTGAGAAAATTTGTTAAATGAAATTAGGGAATATCGAATGAATTTCAAATGTGTGAATTGTAATCTAAAATATGTCACTTTTAATTCAGAATGTTATAAATGTTATTTCGATTCATGAAATGTAATACAGAAATTGTCATTTGAAATTCAGAAAGAATTACATATAATTCAAATTCCAAAGTTGATTTAAGTAGTAATTATAAACTGAGGGCTAACTACTGCTGCAATAATAATGTCAATATTCTGATGTTATGCATAATTTATCCATAATAATGAATTGTCATTTAACAAAAAGTGGAATTAATGTAATTTGCATTTGAACTCTTTTGAATTTCAGTTGATGTATTCTCAATCACGTTTGACTAATCTGAAATACATTTCATTATTTCTGATATTAAACTGATGCTTTATCAATTATTTTTACCAAATCTGAATTACAATTGTTGAAAACTGAATTACATATAAAAATCTGCATTAAATTTAAAACCTGCTTAATTACAATTTATTAATCTGAATTACACTTTATACTTTCTAAATTACAATTAGAAAAAGTGTCGGTTATTATGTAAAATATACAATTTGTTCTAGATAATTAAAAATTGACTCGTAGTGGACAGTTCTATTAATAAAGTATCGAACGGCAATATCTGAAATGAGAAAAGCCAGAGGAGGGCAAAATCGAATGCCAAACTATCCTTTTTACATCGTCATCTAGCGCTGCAAACTCGATTGCAACCCACACGCTGTGCGTTTTCTTCCCGGCCAGGGGTTTATTTTAATTAAACGAGACGTGAAACGCGAACGTGCTGTTCGGAAATTGGAGCAGAAAACCGCGCGAAAGAAGCGACGAGAAGCACAAGCGAAGAAAATCCAACGTCCACCCCCAGGAAGTCATCACAGCCGGCCGCCATTGCACGTTGCACAAAATCATACAAGAAGCGACTCGCCGTAATTCACCCCAAGAAACTTGATTTCGCAAAAATTTTTCAATCTTCTTCAGCTGGCTGTAATGAACACGCTTTTACTTCCACTCAGCATCCTGTTTATAGTGCACCAGAAGTGCTTTCAATATGATGCATTTTTAAACATGAGATACGAGTATATTCAAAACTAACTTATGAACATTGAATTCATCTAGTGATTCAATCATTAATTTGTGTATTGGAATCAATAGTTTCGATAATATTGAAGCATTTCATTTGCAATTCTCTTTAGTTGCGATTAAATCAACCAAAATGGATGCAATCTACTGTAATTGCTTTCCAATTATTGTCAAAGCGTGCCTTAATTGATAAATGATCAAAATTCATTGTACGAATTGTCAAGCTGTTGTTCAAAAAGCAACAATTAAATTTTGGAATTACATGTAGATTACATGTGTCTAAATATCCAATAATGATAGTATTTAAGCCCAGGAACTAAAAAAACTGACATTGTAGTTCCAATAAGACAAAATTTATTACGATTTAAAGTTTTTTGAAAATAGTAAAATTATATTCTATTTGCAAAAAACATTGCGAATAAGCCATTTCTTTGAGGAACATTTACAATATTACTTATTCAATTGGCAAGGTTAGCTAAAGAAGTCAAATCTACTTAATATTATAAAAAATAACATCCGATTTTTAAATTTCAAAAATAGTATGTGAGAAAATACAGTATCTATTTCATTATTAAAATTCAAGTAATTCATATGCAAAATTTAAGATCAGATACCATATTGTGTAAGCACAACTCTTTGACTTTCGAAATTTTAAAGAACAAACCTGATATCTCAATTAGTTTCAAAGATATTCAATTTTGTTCGAAAACGTTTCTACTTTTGAATTACTAATTTTCTATGAAATATTTTGAAAGATTAAACAGATATATTTAAAGATAAAAATGTGACCTTTCATTTGCTTTTTTTATCATGAAAATCGGTCCAGTAATTTTCGAGTTATGATCAAAAGAATGCCTTATGTAAATTTACATGGGGATTCAAACCGGAAACATACCCTCGAAAAATTCATGATGGCGGCTCCCATTTGATTTACATTGGAGTTCCTAAGATTAAACTTGCACTTCCTTTCTAGGTCGATTCAGTTTGAATTTACATTTTATTTAATATCTCGAGAACGGCTCAACCGATTTTCTCTAAATTTGGTAAATAGGCTAACAGAGAGACGTAGATTCAGATTTTGGTGGCGGCAAATCCAAAAAACGGTTGGGGGCGGCTATTTATCGCAAGCAATGTGGAAAAATACGTGAAACTAGCAGATCCGTTCGATCAATTTTGATCCAATGTTGAATATACATTGGTATCTTTATGATGTTACTTTGGCGGAGGCGGCAGACAGAAAATTTTCCGGGGGTGGCTGATGAACAGATTTTCTTCGAAACGGCTCAAACAAATATTTAAATTTCATCAAAAAAAAATGTGTACTTAGTGATATCTAAAATTTTTACAATTCAGGAATTTGAACCTTTATCTTTTGTTTATATTGTTCTCGATTTTGGAAAGTTTAATCTGAGCAAGATATATATCATCAAAAGTGAAGAAGAGTCAGATATCAAATATTACCAATATGAATGTCAAAATTAACAAAAAAGGAAAGGAATATTATTTATATTATTATTGCTCTTTATTTATAAACAATTTCAAATATATTACCATCACTATGCATAAAGACTTTCAAAGTTAATTTATTAATCTTATTCTCATATTTCATTCTTTGATTTCAATCTTTCTTTATCTTTATGAAGCAACTTTTGTGTTCAATTGAATAAATTTAATAAAACTGTGACCGCGATTTAATAACAAATTGATGGCTATCAAATAGTCTATTACTAATATTATTTTTCAATTAAAAGTTAAATTATAAAAGTAAACAAGAAAATGTTGGGTTTGCTTTCATGTGAGTCAAATACAACATTTGTTTATAAGTAAAATCGCGACGTTTTTTTATCATTCCTTAGATTTAATCAGAATCTCCTATAAATCTCAAAGCCCTTAAAATTCGCCTACATTTTATAGACATGAATATTTATAAAGTTTTAATCCTCGGATCCGAAAGTTTTTCCGGTATCTTTTCTTGCATGATCCCGAACTTTCGGCTGAGATAAAATATTATAAAGTTACACCGATGAATATTTATAAAAACAAGCTCGGCCAGTGCGCCATTCGTCTCAATCTTGATTCGGAATCATGGAATCAAACAGAAATATTGCGCAACCATCTTTGCGGGGGGTCGTCCTCGAAGCATCTAAATCCTGCTACGAAATGCACGGCTCGAATGTTTACTGAATGAGTCGTAAAGGAAATCTTAGTTTTAATACCATTTAAACCTTCTTCTCGTTGCAGCTATTACGACGAAAACTCTGTGATTCCGCCTCTCGGCGATGTCTTCCATTCTGGAATATTCACATGGCAGCCGGCAGCGAGCTGGGAGATTACTTAACGGTGCAGATTCCCCAAAAACGTACGTGACTCGCAAACTGAATAATTTATAAGTGGTGCGTTCGTTGCAAAACTTCCTACTTCTTTTATACGTTTAAAAATGGCGTTTCCAACCTGGAAGTTGGTTTCTTTTCCCATACTTTCTTTGATTTTATAGTGTGGTCTCGGCGAGTAAACCCAGCCAGGATACGGGACGTCAAAAATTGAAAATGATTGTCTTGACTGATATTTGTTTCGAACTTTTTTACAGGTAGATGAAGAAAGCATTGAAATGTTTGTCTTCCTTCTGAAAGGTCAATGTTTTCCTATCTATTTTTCTTAGAGTTGTCTTCAATTGAAATCAAATTTTATTTTTCTCTTCAGGTATGTAAATTGTTGTTGTTGTAATTTTATTATTAGGGATCAATACATGAGGTAATTTTTGGGTTTTATAAGGAAATTAATGATTGAAAAGGATTTATCCTAAAAAATATTGGAAGGGTTTAACAGATGGTTTTTCCAGGACTCTAAGGATTTATGGATTCTCTCATGGACTCATATGTGGCTATGAAAATGACATTTCAGTTACAAGGCTATTCATTTTTTAAAATTCTATTATGAATTTAAATTCTTATTAATTCTCTTAGAAAAAAGCAATTTTTAGGTTTTTTAAAACCAAACATCTGAATTTAAAAATGTTTCTTAAGGCTCTCAATTATTTGTTAACGTGAAGACAAATTCAAATTTGAATTTAGTTTATCAATTTGTTCATTCATTCAACCCTTTTGTAGAAATTTGAAAAAAAACCAGAAAATCGAGGAAAAAACGTATTTGTTAAACTGCGTATATTATAATTCAAAAATAATTGACAAAATCAACAATGAAACCAGTTTTTCTTGATCAATATTATATTGCAATTATGGACAAGATTTTATACTTCACTTTATTTCAGTTTTTCTTTAGGTTTTGCATTATAAAATAAACAATAAACTTATAAATTTATCAATTTCAAACAATAAACATAAAATGTGTTTTGAACAAATATCAGAAGTAATGACAAAAGGGATAAACTTTATTCAAAAAAAATCACAAATACTTCTCGGATTTCTTCATGTTTTATTGACCTAAAGAAAAAGTTTTATTTAGTGTCATACAAATTCAACTCTGTAACTAAATATAAAAAAAAAATATAAGGATTCGGGGTTAATTTAATGTTCATTCAATTGGACCATAAATTTTAATATTCACCCTCAAAATATAATATGAAAATTTCTGAAGTATCATTTTCATTTAATTGAAATTAATATTAAAATTTCATCTAAAATCTTTCTTTTGTTTTATTTAATTTTCAAAATTTTCATTTATAAAGAAAATTAATTTAAACCACATTGTTACATAACAGTTTAAGAATATATTTTTGGTTTATAATACTTATAGTACTTAATGCATTTCAATTATTAAATGTGAAAATGAAGAAACAAGTTGTTTGCATAAATAAAATTTTCTAAAATAACATAAATGATATTCTAAATATAAGAAAATATTACCAAGTTTTCATGCTTTTCATTAGATAAGGAAAAATTCAACTTTATATTTAGTGTCTCAGAAATTTAATACTAGTGCTAACTTATGAAACAAATCATCTATAATTTCATCTATTAACAGAATTGATGACGAGATAAGTGTCAATAATACAATTGGTGGTAGACAAAATATATAAATCATGAGAAAACTTTTTGTATTTACTGCAATTTTTTAGGTTCTTCAAACAAATACACAAAGTTTCTGCCAAATTTATCGATACGTAATGTGACATTTCATTCAAGTTCAATAACTGTCCTTAAAATATAATTTGAAATCTTCGGATAAATTCAAATTTTACTTTAGTGCATTAAAACTTCAATTCTGATATTAAATAATTGAAAATTGTATTTGCAATAAAGATGGCCAATAAATAAATTTGATAGATAGATATGATTTTTTTATTCTTATTTCATTTTTTTTTTCTTTGGGTGTTTCTTTGGGCCCTTAAAAAGTATACAAACTGAAAATGAATTCATTGATTCATAATACAATAGTTCATCCATATTCAATATTCATCTTTAAAATATATTAAAAACTAAAATTTTGCCTGCCAATATATATAAATTGAAATCTGAATCTTTCAACGCATATTTTATTGCGCAATCAACCTGGGTAATAATTCATATTATTGAATTTAGTGCCCCTATTATGAACTGGGCAAATATTGAGCATTCAATATTTATCCTCGCAGTGGATCATCCATATTTTGCGAACGTACGTACACTTGTCAAAATATTAATACAGTATTCAAATGTGGGCAGCGCGGCAGAGGATAAAATGATCGAATTATCCCGTCAATCAGCCACGAATGATATTTGTAACAGTCGGGTCAATGACGTCCTACTCCGAACCGAACCTGTATCCTTCATCAAACATTCCATCCACCGAGTGCTCACCCAGTATCCAAAACCAACTACATTAAACCTCCGAATTCAAATACGAAATTCAAATTCCAAAATTCACTCCTTACACATCTTCATTTTCACATTCAAGATTTTATGCGCAAATCCATATTTGGTTATATGAGGTCAGGATACGAGTCTATATGAAGTAATCCTCTTTGTTTCTTGTATCGACGTAAAGATCCTTCTATTCCCGTTCGCGTTCGATGAATATGCGGCTGGGAATATCCTCGTCCTTCGTAGTACTCGACGCGAACACAGCTCATTCAGTATCCTCATCCGCTGCCATGTTCCCGCAGAAGTGCCGTCCAACATCCTGCTCCTCCTTCTGCAGGATGCCCATCCATCCAGCGTTATCCTGGCGGGAGACATGAGCCGTTTCAGATGCGGTTCGCATCGATTACACCGATGACCTTATAACATGCATAATGAGTGTGGGACGTGCTGTAAGGATAATGCACTTTAATTGATTTCGACGCGGATATAATTAATGAAGAATGTCACTCTTCCTCGACCAAAGGATATTTTATTTAACATACCTTCTCTCTTTTTTTGGCGGGGGCGGAGGGTAGCTAATTCCAGGATGGGAAATTTAATTCAAATGTATGAGAATTTAATTTAAGAAGTACGTGTAATAAAACAAAAGCGAGGTTATTTGAGGAATGAAGGAGAAATTCACTTCGTGCGAGTGTGTTTGGGGAAAAATGGTGGAGCTCACCTGGGAAAGAAGATGGGGAGTATGCGCTTCCATCGACGTGGGTTAACAATATTTAAAATCGTCGAGTCCTTGGGGGCGGTTTCGCGACTTTATGGAGCGGAAAATTTTCAATTTAAATTTTCTACTCTGCCGTTGGACGTCAACGCTCTCGTATGCGGTTCTGGCATGCAGATAAAGGCTCAAATGTTATTAATGTATAAAACGAAAAATTATTTTGCATTAGCTATAGTGTACTAAAATAAAACTAAAATGATTTAGTTCTAAATATCTGTAATTTTTATATTTCAACTTCTTCGTATCATTTTCCATTGTCAAATAAACATCTCTGTTCCAGGATTTCCTAGGATGGTTAGTTAATTATATAAATATTCTTTTTTTTAGATGCATTATAAGAATTGAAAATATATTTTTATAATTTCTTGTTTTCGCCGAAAAGTTTTCTGGTTTTTATATCTTCGTTCAAAATAGTTTTTAGTTGAAGTTAAATATCTCTTTTTGGATAATTTCTTGAACATAATGACTGTTTGTAAAAATATTTCTTGAAATGACATGTGAAAATCAAATTTACCGTCAATTTTTTAAATTATGGATATTTTCAATTCAAGAAACTAGGCAAAACTGTGTGCAAATTTGCTTAATTTTGTAATCTACATTTCAAAATTTAAACAGGTCCTGAATTCCTTTTAATTCGAATGACCCCAATATATTTTGTAAATAATAATTGTATAGATAAACAAAATAATCAAATAAGCTGAAATATTTTAAAACTCAATATTAGCAATCCACAAGTTATTATCGAAATTTCATTACTTATTTAACTAAACTTAACACAAAATAAAAGAAATTATATTGTCGACATAAAACTATAATTAGTTTTTGTAACTCTAACACTTCAGTTTTATTTGAAAGTAGTCTCATTTTAAAAATTGATTTCGTTGTTTGGAATGTATAGGATACCAAGAAAATAAAAAATAAAGAACTATCTTATAATAGATGAAAGATAACTTTATAATATAAACTATAATTCTGAGCAGTGTTAGGTTTGTTTTAATTTGTATGAAATTTGAAATGATTTAATCATAATTTTTGCATAAAAACAAAATGATAGAGAGAAATATAGCAATTCTTATGATTCATATTGTTTCAACGAAATTTAATATGTTACTATTTTCTTGAAATATTAGTTTTTGAAAGTGATTCAATTCATTATTTCTATTCATAGCATTAACTATATTTTTTAATAGTAAAAATTATTTAACCCAAAAACTGAATATTCTTGGTCTGATCAAAAAGATTATCCTGATTTTTAATTAAAAATTTCAATTCAAACTTAAAACATTTCTCAAAAGATTGCAATCAAAACTCAAACATACTTTTCTGTTTGCAATTATCAATTGGTTTAGATCATAAATTATTAACGATAAGAAAATATTTAGTAAACTCAAATTATTTTTCCAGATATTTCCAGATTGTTTCAGATAACATTAATAATTTTCGGACACCTCTCATAATCTATAAAAAAGAATCTCATGATAAAAATAACGACCTAATAACTAAAATGTAATGGAATTATCTTTAATCTAGAAGGACATTAATAAGAGGAAATACAGCGATGAGCAATTAAGATACGTCTTAATTGTTGCAAGCTAAAATATGGAATTTGTGAAAAGAGGAGCAAAACCCGAATGATATCGCATCCAACCATATAATTTATATCGAAGACAATATTTAGGAAGATTATTATCATCTTGGGTCGCTCGAGCCGTGTGCGTAATGCCTGAAATGGCACTGATCCTTTGAATCCAATGCGAAACTGAAACTCCTCGCATTGAGTATTGCTTTCCACTTTAATGCAGAAACTATCTCTGGGGATTTGCTACACCGAATTTCAAATCATTTTGAAAATTTATTAACGAAATTTCATTCAAAAAATTAATGATTTAATAATGAATCTAAGAATAATACACATGCACATGAAAAATTGAGTCTTCAGAATTAATAACATTAAATTTCAAAAATACTGATATTTGAGGATACAGAAGCTAAGAAAAAGGTAAATTTGAAATTGTTGCAATTATAAAATTCGCAAATTTAATATGAAATAATTTCCAATTGTATTTGAATTTGCACAAAGAAGATGATTGGGGATTTCAAGTAGAATGGGAATAATGTATATGAAACAGAGGAGGTTTGTTTGCTCAACATTTATTTCAGGTTATTAAAATTTAATCTAACGAGGAGCATAAAGTCTCGTTGCAAATGCGCTGGAATATGGATTCGGATCGTGCTTGCATTGCGAGTTCTGCACTCTCGGCCGATCTAAACGTTCGCCGTAAATTAATTAGCAGTTGCTTTCGTTTAAAATGCCGTAAATATTCCAATTTTGGTGCGATTTCGATGCACACTGCAATTTGTTGTTCGTTTGCCGGAATCGCATTCGTATTCATGTCGGATGCTTGCGTTGAAGTGGCACGTAACTTGTCCGCTTCAGATACTGTTTGTCGCCGTAAACATTTTTAATTGGATAATTAAATTTGTCATTAGCTCATTTACCTTCTACAATCAAGTCTGCTTCAGAGAGGCGCTGCTTTTTACTCCGATACGTGAGCACGTCTAATTGAAGATTACATTCGGAAGCTATTCGACTAATTAATCAGGAGCGCACAAATGCATTTTTGATGTAGCTCTCTAGGATAATATCATAAGCAGATTATTATTTCACATTTATAATTATTAATTGCGACTGAATATTCCATTTTGTTCTATTATCCGTTCGAGAGCGCAGTATTAATGACTTTTGCCTGCTTTGTTCGCTCAAATATTATAAAATTTTATTTAGTTATTTTAATGATGGGTGGTAAAATTTTAATTTTAGTTGAAATTGCAGTACTGAATTCCTTGAATGAAGATCAAAATCGTACAGAATTTAAAATATAACTATAATCATCTAGTTTTCACATTCATTTCAAAATCCTAAAATTTAAAATCCCAAAATATTGAAATACTATTTTTTATATAATTGCATTTTTTTCAGTTATTTAACATGGAAAATATCGTTTCAGTTTTTATAAAAAAAATTGTAACGGTTTTAGTTACTTGGGAATTAATTTGTAAATTTGATTCTAAGTTCCTGAATATCTGAATTTCATATAAAATATATTTAAAGCTATAAAATTCTAAATTGAATTCTTTCAGTAACAATTAAATATGCAATACACAAAATGATACATAATGATATTAAATCGTAATAAAATAGTCTACGATTAAATATGTTTATTTTATTTGATAGAAATATATTATTGCTATATTCCGAACCAGAAAATCTGATCCTGAAAAATATTTATTGAGTTGTACGAACATCAATTATGAAAATTATTACTGGACGAATTCATAATAAAATATTTTAATATGAAATGAAAATTAAAATCGTTATGATATCAAAGGTAGAAATAGAATTAAAATGTAAATTGAAATATTTCAAACATGAAAGACAAATTTTCAGAACGGAGGAGCGAACATAAGGTAAATTTCACGAATTCTTCAAATAATTTGCGAGATTATCTTCATACTATGTGACTAATTACCTTAATTAATTTTGTCTTATTGGATAACTACATTTCTCAATGGTAAAAACGTCATTCTTTTATACAATAATTCTTGATCACATTCAATAAACATGATCCTGTAAGAAATCTTAAGCTTCGATGGTCTATTTTAACAAATCCACTTTACCCTCTGGAATTTTCTTTTATCTTTCACAGATTACCATCTTTTGGGTATCATTAAAAAAAATTTCAATGGAAAAACTTCCATCAATTCTGAAGTTCAAGACGACTGTTGAAAATATCTTCCAATCCAATCTGTCCAAATTTAGCAATGAAGAAATTATTGACCATCAGGAAGATGGAAGAATACAGATAATTTAATGAAGGCAATAAATTAGCATGAAATAATTTTGGAATTATGATGACTATAGAAATAATCCTGCAATTTCAAAAAATTCATAATGCTACTAATCAGTCAGTATGTTGGTAAATATAACTGGTACAAAAGTAATCCCCGAAACATTCCAAATGATGAATCTGCGGTTTAATCCGCATTTTTATTCGCGACACAATCGCAATCCGAGAGCCGGAAGTTGGCCGACTCCTATCATTGAGTATGTATTGCTCGCATTTGCAAGACGAGTGCCTCATATGTTTCCCACCTTCGGCTGCTTTCTTGCCGGCAGTTCGGCTCGTTGCAGACGAAGCCGCACAAGGAGCGGAGTGGTAATGCAAAGCGAAAGGACGAAAGGTAAAGCGCGAGCATAAGCTAAAGGTGTTTGCGGCAGTCTGCGCTGCCTGAATCTATACAGGGTTCGGTACAAACCAGAGCGACAAACGGGCGTGCTTAGGGAATGCATTTGCCATTTACAAAGCGCACCTTTGTCCATGTCGCCGTATCGTTTACTCACGAGCCGAGTAACAATCGCACCTATTCCGGCATCCGGCTTACGTTCCGCACAAATGGCGTGATTGCATACACAGGTATGCGTATTTGTAACGCGAGACTGGTCACAATCTCGGGAGGCTCGTCTTCATATGTTGCCAACAACAAGAGGAAGGAATACATTGGGATATCTGTAAAAAGGATGTGTAATATGGATTTTTCTCTGACTTCTTTTTTCCTTATATATACATATACAATACCGAACTTTTCTAGGGTGAAGAAATTTAGTCTGAGTGTGCGACTATGATAATTTGCAAAATAGAAGTCGTTATAGTTCTTAGTGAAGTTTGTTATAAAATCCGAGATACCTCATTATAGCATTGAGTGAAATGAGTTTTGAACTTCACAATTGCAAAAAGATCATTATTATATCATTCTTTTGATTGATGGATTCTAGAGAGAGGGTATCATTACAATCATTAAGCAAAGATTCTGGTTCTTGTTATCCGCACTATCCCTGGTTGGACCTGAGAGATTCAGTTCAATTTTTACTCGATACAAATAATATTTGCAAGGATATCTTATAATAGTTAAGGAAGTATTGCAGATCATGCACCTCATGATAGAAATGGGTCCAGAATTGTTATGATAATGATTCTAACCTATGAAAAATTGCTTAATATCAGGATCTTGTTCTCATTTGGACAAAAATACTTATGGTCTGTTTTAGCATATCCACCTTAATCCCTGAATTTTCTTGTCAGCTTATTGATCTTTGCAAAACCATTAGAATGGAAAATACTTCTATTCTGAAAATCAACCTGTTGAAAACTTATTCTACACTGTCGAAACCATTGACATTTTACAAGGATGGAATTCATAAACGAACAGGACGATTAAAGAAAGTTATAGATAATTGTAATGAAGACAATAAATTTATTTAAAAACTATCAAATAAATGTACTCCTATCTAACAAACAGTTTTATAGTAACCACTAGATCATCTGGTAATCATTCTGCATTTACTGGTGTTCTAAAGCAGAATCTTCCACTTAATTGTCTTTGTGGTTTGGTATCTTCTTCTATGGAATCAAATTATTGGTTCATACCGTAAGTATCACAAAAACGAAGATTCTGATAAGGTAAAATCCTGGTTTGCTGTTATTTTTCAGGATTCCTAGTTGGACCATACAGGTTTGCAATTTTTACTTCATCTTCAAAAAGATATCTTGTACCTTATAGTTAAGGAACTATTGGATTTGAAAAATGATATAATCTTTAGATGATGTGATAAAATGATCACTATCCCAAGAAGATCCAACTGGAAAAGTTATTTATTTGTTTTTCCAATTATCCCAGTATTGAAATAGATCCAGAATGGTTCTAACTGTAGGCAACCTTTTGTTTCTCATCTTATCGATTCCCCACCAATCGATATTCTGCGTTCGTACTGAGTCACTTCTCATTGTCAGTAGTCTTCTTCAGTCTTTTCGCGTGCGAATGTTCAAGACATTGGTGATATAAGTGCGTGTCTAGTGAGTAAAATTTGCAGGTTATAGTTTGCTTGAACTGAAACCATGGGGATAGTGCGAATTTTAGACCACATGAAGTCATCGCATCATGGATGGATGCTGTTCGAAGAAGTATATTTCTGGAACCTTCGATATCCTGTAAAATTAAAGGTAAGCAGCTTATAACCCTAAAATTGCTAAATTATAATATTTGATTGTCATATATTTGTTGATAAAGAAAGATTATCAATTCAAGATTATTATTTAGAAGTAAACAACATTTACGGTTTGTTCGTATTGTTGACTGGATCTATTCTGAGACTGGCGGAATGAACTTGTGAGAAATCTTTGATAATATGATCATTTTTTTTACTTAAGTCACATGTTTATTTATTTACACTTGTTTCTTCTAGAGGGAACTAGTTACTTGTTTCGCACTAATAAAATAAAATTTTGCACTCATTCAAAACATTACCATAAAATTTACAATTTGTAGAAAGTTTATGGTAACCAGATCTCAAAAAAACTTCCTGTGGGATATAATTAGCACTAATAAGGAGCTATTAAGTCCATCCAATCTAATCATTATCTCTGTAATCAGTAATCTGAAGCATTTCTGACAAATTAATTAAGAAACTCACATTTCCATCTCTAAATGGAAGAAAATTTCATTTCCACCAGGACAACTTGAAAAACCTGAAAACAAAAAGTTCCTAAAATTAGTTTTTTTTGATAAATAAACTACTCAACTACTGTTGATGGAAAGTTTATTAGAAATAACCCAAAAATAAACCCGAATCTCCTAGGAACGACCTCAACTATTAATAACCCGAATTAATTACTTGGTCCCAGTAGCTAAAACCCAATATTCCGTCGACGTCCATTTAATTTTTATCACGTCCATGAATTTAATTACCTCCACCGACCACCGACCCACAACCCTTATCTAATCAGATAAATAATCAATTTCGGCCGTTATCATACAATAATTCACCACCCAACTCGAAGGTCTCGCACGTCAAGCTTCTTGACCGCGCCCGCAGCGATTGTCTTCAATCAATTTAATTGACTGATTGATCGACTAATTACACGTGCCAATAATTATTTACAGACATATTGTATGCACTTGCTCTTCCTCGTCGTCATCGTCGGCGTCGACGGTGTGTTGTGGCACTTTACGCAGACATGCCGCGTCTGGAATCCCGATAATAGCAGCCCGTTCTTGTCCCTCCCCGGATTCGAGTGACCGGAATGGACGTGGAGATGATAGCGACATGCTCGTGATGAGTATAGTTGTGCTGCCTTGCGGCGCTCTCTCGGCTGCTCCCGTTGCTCCCGTTGCTCCTGGTGATGCTCCTGCCGGTGGTGGTGGTGGTGGTGGTGGTTACTATCCCGGAGTGAGGGATAACGGGGAAGAGGGACGCGTGTAGTACGGGCGTAATACTCGTACAACTCTACTGGAGGAGTAAGCAGGACGTAGGCTTCACACCCCCTTTCCTGCCGACGGTGCTCCCGAAGGTTCGCGCGCGCATCCCGATCGCTCCAGTCGGTGCGTAGCCGTTGTGCAGCGATGACCTGCTTGCGTATATGATGGGGTAGTATAGTTGAAATATGTATCTCTGGTGTCGAGTATGGACCCTTCTGATTATCATCTCCACAGGTACTCATTTACAATTAAAGCACCATTTTTTGCAATTTCACATTTTCATTTCCGTCCACCGACGACAATTTTATTCGTTTCGTAGAGTTGGCACGAAATTTTGTTTTACAACTCGTCGGACTGTCGATGCATGCATTTTTACGATGGTCATAAATGTTATGCATAACCTGTACCTACATACACGTTCTGGAATTTCGCGGAAAATGTGCCAATAAAATCTCTGTGTGTGTATTCTGTGCAATCATTTCGGGAATAATGGGAAATTTCGAAACTTTTTCAAATCTGCAAAGATTTCAGATTTTCGAGTGTAGTGTTGGTTGGGTTTCTGGAATTCTGGAATTTGATGGCGTTTGAAAACGGGACACGTGCCGTACATACATTTCCGACATCAGCTGCTATCAGACACATTAATTATGGTGATTTTATGTAGAATTAGCGCATGCTAATTATATAAACATAACGTGTTGCGGCCGGTTGCGACCCCCGACGGAGATGGGGGTTCCACTCAATGGTCACGTTGGTTGCGGAGGAGGGTTTTGCGGATTCGGGAGCAAAGGGATGCTCCCGAAAAGATTAATAAATAATACGCGACTGCGACGCTCGCTTCTCTCTGGCTTACACACAATTTAATCTGGATGATTTAGGTTTCATCTTTTTTTGAATAGTGCGTTTCGGAATGTTTAATTATGTTTCAGAATTTGTGAGGTTTCTCTTTTGGGTTAAAATTGCTGCAGGTGAATACAAAATTGTAATTTTGTGTTTTGAATGATGGGAAAATGTGGGTGAAAAAATAAATGGAAGAAGTTGTAGTTGACATAAAAAAGATGTAAAAATTTCGAAAATTTAGGAGTTATTAGATTAAAGGTCAAATTGAGGATAAACACAAGTTAAAAAGGATTAGATGTGTTAGATATTTGTAGGACATTAAATATATAGAAAATCTTCTTCAAAAATATTTATTGTATTTTAGGTATCTACTGATACAATTCTCAGTAAACTTCAAGAAAAAGAATAAGTTCATTAGTCCATTATCCTTGTGCTATAAAGTTGAAATCAAATAATGTTTAATTAGAATTCTTTAGGAAATTAATTATCAATTTCTTTTGTCTTTCTTTAATTAAAAGATATTATTTTCCATATAAGTCACTAAGAAAAAATGAATAAAAATTCAAGAGCAATACATTGATGATATAAATAAAAACAAAATCTTATAAATAATATAGATATTTATTACATTAGAGTATAAATTCAGGAAAATGACACGATAATGTATTAAAAATGGGTAATCATTGACAATTTTATGGTTTTGCTATGCTCAGTCATAAAATATTAATTAAAATTCTAAGAGTAGGATAATTAATGGATAATTATTGGATTTATTTTGTAGATACCTGACACTAATTTAGAATTAACTAAAAATGATCTAATTTTTTTTTATGATGAATGGTTATTTTTGTTTATCTACCAAATTAGGAATAATTATTAATCTTACATAAAAGTCATTGTGCCCAGGATAAATTATTAATAAAATGAATAAAAAATCAAACACGAATGAATAAACTTAGAGTAACATTTGCAAGTCCGAAAATTTGGAATATAATACAGATATTTAAATATCAAATTCAGGATAGAAACAGGATAATAATGTATTAATGTTTCATTAACATTTTTTGTTATATTATTTCCTTAAATGGTAAAATATTCGGCAAAAAAATCAACAAATAATTTCATTATCTCATTATAGATTTTAAAGAAATTTGAATCAATAGTATAACTATGATTAAATGAAATTTTTAAATTTTTTTTTGATCAATCGTCCTTTTGTTCTCTTTTGGATTATTTGTAATTATATCCAAAACTTGATTATCAATTTTTACATTTTGGAGAATGGATCTCCTAGGAATAACCAATGATTGCAAATCTTTGGTTAGAATGCTGTCGATAACAAAATTATTTGTCATTTAGCTCTAAAATATGTGATAATATGCACTTTTAGTGAAAATTTATGAAAAATTTTGCGAAATTCAATTCTCGTCAAAAGTCACCCTTTCTTTAGAATATTATCAATAACAAAGCATTAAGTAGTATTAAAGTGAAAATCACGAAAAATCGAACTTTCAAATCATTTTATATCTAACAAGCAAATCATCTTATTAAAATGTTCAAAAAACTTTTGAAATACGAATTAGTGATTGATTCAAAATAAGCTTCTAAAAACGTTTAATAACATCTGAAATTCAATTTTGTCATCGACTTATTGAGACCAGAATTTTGCAACTTGCGAATTTGGGATTCCTTCTCCTCAGTTAGAATTGCAATAAGTAATATTCAATCAAACAATGGAAAAAAATTGAAATAATTTTGTATCTAATAAACGAATTCTCTTGTAAAAATATTCAAAGAAACTTTGAATTATGAGTTATGGTTCACTATATGCTATGAAAATTTTTGCAAAAATCCGATTAATTCTGATAATTAACTAATGTAACAATAAACAATAAATTCGTAAAATTCTTATTGGAAAACATTGCAGCAAAAATTTAATGAATTTAACAATCCTCCAGACCTTTTGCCATGTCTTCAATTCAACCCTTTCTTCATGACACTTATAATGAGACATTTACCAATTCCTTCTCTGCTAAATGTCAATTTCTAACACCCAACTCGAGAAACATGTAAGCCCCCCGAAAATAAAGTCATTCCCTTTCATCGAAGTTGAACGGTCTGCAACTTTGCGACTTACATGCCAGTTTCAAATAACCCTAACAGATTTCGCATGAGGAATAATTCGGGCTACAAAACTTGGCACTTTATTGCAGTTCAAACACACGTCCATGGAGAGGTATAGACTCGAATGTGTACGAGAACACACTACTTATCCGCTTGCATTGTGCACAACTTGTTTGCAACTTTATTACGGCGAAATTGTTACGTGGGGACTTTTCTGCAGGCACAATGCGACATGCTGCACCGCCTCCAACGCCACCAACCCCCCCGAACATCCCGGTTGTTGTTTAATCCCGACATCAGACCGGGAATGCGTCCCGTTCATTGGCGCACGGCAAAAATCCGCTGCAGTTTTTGCCGCACATGTTTGCACTACTTTTTGTGCATGCGAATCGCGTCTGCTTATTTTTGAAATATTTGATTGCATTCAATCGCCCCGGCACTCGAGAGGAATTAATGATTGGAAAATTGCTAAACAAACAAACCGACCGAGTGTTTTCGTTTATTCACTGGAATTCGCAGCTCAATTATCTGGAGCAGTGATTAATTTTACTTGAACTAGTTTTTTTTGGTACGGGGAAATAATTACAACAACGTTTTTATAGCAAAGTGTATAAATGTTGTTCCTGGTTTTGCACATTTTATGCATTATTTTTGATGTAGCATATTTTTGTTATTCGATTTGTTATGGAATGCAAATACCAGAGGGATAAAATTGGAATGTTGTGTATTCATAAACAATTTCTACTCTGGAGTTATTATTTTCATTAGTTCATGTTGCAAATTAATTTAAAATCAAAAATAATTGATTCGGATTGTTAGTTACTAGTGGTTATAAATATTTTGTATTATATTGCAATTTTATTCAGTTTGAATAAAATATAAAGGATGATTGTTTTTAGTTTTCATGTTAAAAATAACACTTGATATGTAAACTTTTTATTTATGAGTTTCAATTTTATGAAAAATAACGATGACTTTTTAATACTATTTTTGCCAATTTAAAATATCAAAAAATCAGTTAAATCATATAAATTATTACTGATAGATGGAAATAATTGCAACCAAAAAGATAAAACTTTTAAGAAACCAGCAAATTCAAGATTGTTACTAAAATTTCCGTCTCTTGAAGATTTTTAACCATAATCACAAACAGTTTTTTCATGGATTTTAATCCCGAGTGAAATAAAATAATATCTCACTAGAAGAATAAACTACAAATTCTGAAATTATTAAATTTTAGTTTCCACTACTAGTATTTTATGATATAGTATCACATATCATAAAAAATTAATCAGACATGTTATATAGTTTTTATGATCATCCCACCGGAAGCAATTCGTTTCTGGCTCGTGCTTCCTAGTCTCCTCGATTTCCTCCTTGTCGTCCTGCAATTTTTCCATCGCTAACAAAAAAACCATAAATCACTTTGTAAGAATGTAACCTTAATTGAACGACAATGGCACGTTCCGAGCCGAAGATAACTGTGATAACTGGCAAAGTAGGTACATGAAATAAAAATTACGTCGTCATTCATAGATTTAGCGAAGATGGTGGATGATGGCGAATGAATTTGCGGATGTTGATTTTTATGCTTTGGCAGTGACGCTGCAGGATGAAATGCCAGGACAAGTTGCGTTCGTCCAATTATTTTTAATGTTGGATAATGGAACAATTCCGCCAAGATTGCAATTGCGATTCCAATTCGAATTGCTGAAAGTAAATCACAGGCTTTTGAACATTCGAACAAGCCCAAGAATTATTGCAGTTATTTTCGTTTTTATTTTCTTCGATTCTTTCGAGTTATATTTAAGATTGCCTGCAATTTTCTCAATTGGTATGTCGATTATTGTTTGGTCTTGAATTTTCTCAAGTTTCAATTTGAGTCAAAAGAAAATGTAATTTATTGAAGATTGGTATGATAAGGACAAAATTTATTTTCTACTTTTTCCAGTTGAAAATCCTCAATCAATTAATTAAATATTAGGAAAAAGGAAATTTAAAGTTCAATTTGAATTTTCGTTTTCAAAATTTACTACTCCTTTTTCAATTGTATTTCAGAATATTGATATGTATTTCAGATTGTATCATGTAAACATCAGATTTGTTAATTGTATTTCAGAAAATATAAATTCAATTTTTGAGTAGTAAAATGTAATTGATATTAAATCACTTGAATTTCAGGTTTGTCGTTCGTATTTAAAACATTATGTAGTTTATAATATCAATAGATTTTTGGATTATAGATGTGTATTTCAGAATCGGTTATTTATGGTTCTGATTAGAAAATTGAATTTCAGAAAATTCAAATTGTATTTACGATTAGTAAATTGTATTTCAGATTATACAATTTAAATTTCAGATTAGTCATAAGTAGAACATCAGAAAATGCAATATATTTTAAAGAAAACATAATTTGGAAATCAGAATGAAATTTTCCGAGATGCAGGAATAACAAAGATAAAACTTGTAAAGAATTTTAAATAAAGGAAATGAACAAAATTTGTTCAAAGTTGCCCCAAAGATATGAGATAAAGATCTGTATAATTATAATTAAAGCGTATAATTTTATTTTCTAAACTACAAATTAGCATATCTGAAATATATATGCTACTTTTCGAATTATAATTTACCATTCCTGAAAATTATATTTTCAACCTTGAAATACAATGGATCTTTTCTGAAATATAAATTGTGCACTTTCTGAAATTTATTTTTACATCTGAATTACAAATCGCAATTTCTGAACTATACCTGAAAAATAATTGCAATATTTGCAGAGAAATAATGCATTTTCTGAAGTTATAAAATATTTTCATCGATAGATAGTTATTTTTAATCAGTTAGAATTGAAATAAAAACTATCATATTTGATTGTTTCATGAAAAATTCATAAATTTTCATTTGATAACTAAACAATTCTCAAGGATATTTTGAAGTACCATCACAGGAACATTTTCCACTATTTCCCCAAAGTAACTATAATTTTTATCATGAACCTATAAAATATATAGAAAGAAAAACTTGCAAAAGTTCTTATATTAAAAATTTTACTTCTAGGACACTTCTAAGACAAAAACATAAATTTTCACATGCATTATGTAAACGCTAACTTTTAGTCGCCTGTTAGAGACCACTTGAAGTTAATGACTTGTACGAGTCAGCATCGACGAGCGCCTTTGAAATTCCAATAAAGAAACAATTTCACCCCAAAGAATTGTAACAATTCCGAATCGATACGTAATTGTACGTGTTCCGCGAGGATAACTGAAGTCGGGGGTGTATTGTCAGGAATTGATTCTAAGCTCTCAAGTGAAAGACGTGTCAATCGAGTCGTTTTATAACTTACTGCAGAAAGGAGCGCGCGAGGCACACGATTGGCATCGGGGGCACGTACGCCGCCAGCGCCGCCGTCGTTTTTCCGCCATCGGATCGCATCCTGAATCGCATCGCAATCGAGTTGGCCACCGCCACCGTCTCCACCACTGCCTCCACAACCACCCCCGCAACCACCTCCACAACCACCACCATCATCCTTCGTCTCGCTCGTACAACACACATCCTGTTTAGTTGTCGTCGTTGATGCCGCCGCCGCCGCCAACAAGGACGAAGAGGACGATGGCGTAGACGGCGGTGGAGGCGGCTGCGAACGCTGGCAAACGGGTGATAATTAGATGCAAACAAACAAGCTATCCGTAAGCTGGAAGGCAAATAAAATCCGATCACCGTGCGCCATTTAGCATTAGTTAGCTTGGACGGACTACCGGAAATGGTTGGGTAGTAGTAGTTGTTATTGTCGCATCGCGTTCGGGGTGATTTTCCGTGATGATAAAATACAAGCAAGGATTGAATGGGTGTTCGTGCATGGGGATGTATTCGATTGTGTCATTCTCGAGGAGTTGCTCTCAAGAATGATGGTAGATGTAAACAACAGACGATAAACTGATAAATAGATAGATAGATAGATGAATAGATAGTTGGAAGGGTTTGTTACCAAGAAACTACAATAACAAAGGATTTTTGGAAAGATGTTGTGAACGATCAATGAACTTTGAGTCCCTAATGTCCTGAAAGTATATTTTGTCCTTATATGAAAGCGAATCAGTTTTCCTTAATTGTATACTTGTTGTTATTGATAAGAATTATACAATCTTAAAAAAAAATTAAGTTACTCAAGGATAAATAATTATAATTCTTTGATGCAAATCTAATAAAATTTTAGTAATTGTCTTGGAAACTGTTAAATAATAGACTAGATCTTATTCCTTGGATTAATTCTTCTATAGTCCACTATAAATAGTTTTTTAATGTCAGTTCAGTAGATGGTAAAATATCCCTTGGTGTCCTTGATAAGGAATCCGCATGAGAAATAAAAGAAATTAACTATTTTTATAACAACGGTGAAAGTAACAAATCGATATCCTTATCAGTTTCGAAATTATAAATATTTTACTGCGACATTTCAAATTTCGCTTTAAAATGATGTTATTTTATTAATCAAATATTACGAGGTTTTAGAAAAATCAAACACTGAGGAGACATAGCTTAGCTTATGCTGTTTAATATGCTTTTTTGGTCATCAAAATCGGTTAAGTGGTTTTTAAATAACATTGAAAATATTGGAAACAATTCTTATCGAAATTTCATTGGCAATTGTAAGAGAACATCAACTTAATACTGGAAACATGTCCTAGAAAATCCATGATGGCGGCTGACATTTGATTTACACTGTGGTTCCTAAGGCCAAAAATCTCGAGTTCGGTTTCCTTAGAAATAACCTTAAGCGGCTGATTTAATTCAAATTGAATTTGATTTTTCTTATGAAATGTTCATCAATATCTCCCAAAAAACAATCCAAATTATTTCAAGTTTTCGGTATTTATTTATTATATACATGTTTATAGATTTGAAATATCGAAATCAATTTGCTCATAACTTATGTGAAATTGTAAGGAATGATGGTTAAATATTAGAATAGAATCTTTATAATTTTTTTGGGGGTGGCAATTTCTTATCAAATGTTACGTCATATCTCAGAAATTACTGGATCTATTTCGATGATTCAATCGACATTCTCTAAGTTTCATAAAACGACATTTCGGATATTTAACCCAAAATACTGTAACATCATTATTTAGAACTTTTTTGTGAAAACAAAGAGTTTTCCGGTTATTTCATTGCATTAATGTGGACTTAATTGAAATCCTAATTATCATTAATTAGAAGACCGTGACTAATTTTACAAGGACTTGCGATTCTGTGAAATGCAGAGATCAAGTGATCAATTGGTTACTTGATACTTTCTCTAATGGACTGCTTTACTACTGCTTAGAATATAATACCCTTAATGAAAACCCTCGAAGAAAATACATTCATTAGTTAAGTACTAAAATCATGTTAATGTTAACCATAAATAAAGGGACCATAATATTTTTTCTTATAATGAGAATACAAAAAGGCCTAAATAAACATTTAATAACCAAATTCACACTTACATTGATTTCAAAAGAAGTTTCCCATACAGTGGCGGATTTCCGCACAGGCGCAGGAGGCGCGCGCCTGGGGCCCCCAGCCCAAAGGGGCCCCCAAATCCAGAAATCTTTCCCCGTATAACATCAAATGATGGACTTGGGGGGCCCCAAATGGGCTCTAAAATTTTTTTGCGCCTCGGACCTGAAATTGGCGGCCCCAAAATCTAATTGCGCCTCGGGCCCCGCGTCACCTAAATCCGCCACTGTTCCCATATATTGATTAACAGTTAACTTTTTAATTTCAATTGTGATGCCTTACATTTTATATTTTTTAAATTAAAAAATGGTCTTTAATTTTAATAAAAAATTATGCAAATTTTCAATTTTTCGATTAAATTCAATCAGAGTTATACGCAATTATAAATAAAAGTTGTTTTGATACCATTTGTTAATTCGCCTTGTTTTATAAATTCGGAATTTTGTATATCTATACATTATTCTTAGTATGATCATGAACAATCCCATATATACATCATTTGTATTAAAAATTTCTATCATTATCTTTAATTATAGCATTGTAATGAAATAATATATATAATTATAGACATTATTATGAGGAGTGGGGGAAATTAATGCGTTTATTTGCAGTTGTGACATTAGCCACGTATGTCCAACACGGATGAGATGCATTAACTGAAATTAGATTTGCATCTAGATATGGAAATGGTGTGGGATATGCATGTGTTATAATAATTAATAATAACAAACAATGTGGGGTCTGATAGTTAGAAACATCAATCTAAATTATTAATAACAAATTTTGAGTTGAAAAGTTTTATATTTAGGAAAGGAATTAACTAATAAGGATGTTTTAGGATAGGAGTAATAGAACATTGAAAATGGATGGAAATTATATTGGAATTGATTGTACATTTTAAAACTAAGGAACATTTCAAAAACTTAAATTAAAAGAGTAATTTAAGGTCTTTAAAAATTAATTTTTAGAAACTATCATATCACAATTTTATTTAGAAGAAATTAGGTTTAGAAAATTCCTGGAGATAAATTTTAAAAGTATTATAGATTTATAATTTTGGTCTGAAACGAAACATATCCAACAAAAACTTTTTGGTAATTTGCTTGTATCTTTGCTTAAACTTTTAAACTATTTTAAAATTGATATAACTAACATATTCAAGGATTTATTTTCTTTATGGGAGCTGAATTGTAATTTCTAAAATTTTCAGATGATAACATTTGAGATGTTTATAAAATTGAAAATTAATTCTGGAAGAACTGTTCAAGAAAGTCTGTAGAAATTTTATGGTATATTCTGATCTATGACAATCGTCACAACTTGAAAATTAATTTTAGTCAAAAATTAAAAAGATATACAAAAAACTATTTGAAAATTTTATAAAAGTCATCTCAAGTTTGAATTCCCTATTATATATAATCTGAGATAAATTTCATTTAATCATAATCAAATGATAGAATTAAATGATCAAATGACCTCATGAATAAACTCATGAGGTATATTTATAAATTTTAGTTCAAATCTGAAATGAATCAATAGTAATTAACCCTGATGTAAATTGATACCAACCAAATTGCAAATGATCGCGCCCAATTTATTCAACCTCAATCCGAGAATAACACAACGAACGTCACCTCGTAAATGTTTTTCATTACGCCCACATCAGAGTGCTAATAATTCAACGTGTGAAAATCTCCAATTGAAATCACTCACTGCACCCACACAAACCAGCTTTTCGGGAACGATCCAGCAGCGATAAGCAGACAATTCGCCCTCTCGCTGCGCTGGGAAATAATTAAAGTCACCAATTTGTCAATACATCGTTTCCGCTTTTATCCTGGCGGAGGTGGCCCCGAAGCGAAGTGAGCGACGTTCGTCCTCGAGTGAGCGATTGATCCGGGCTTGTTGTGTAACAGTGCGAATAATTATTTCAAGCGCTCGCGCTGCATCCAATTTCCCTTCTTCTCGCTGATGGTACACATTTAAACTTCTGCGCGATGTTGGATGCGTCTGCAGATTGCGTGGCGGTTGCGACGAGAAGATTGCAATCGTGCGACTACAAATTTAATCTATTTATCAAGAATAAAGTGGCGGTTCGATCATGCCCTCGGTTAGCGACGTGGTTTGTCGCCGCCGAAAAGGGAGGAAAAGTTGCGGAAATCGAGGGAATGGTATGCTCAGTTACTTTTCTTCGTTGAATCAATGCAATTCCTTCGGCGAAATCGTGCAGAAAATTATTCCATTTATTCCTGATTGTTGTAAGAATACGTGTTTCTTGTTGCAAAGTTACAGTTCACAGACTCGTTGTTTTCTTCCGTTTTTGTATTATATTTCAGGATAATTGAGTTGCAAATCCTTTATAGCATAATAATCATATTTGCAAATTCCAGTTTCAATTGTGAAATTCAAATTTTTAATTTCAATCATCTCTTTAAATTTTAATAGTTTAGAGTTTGGTCAAAGTTTTGATGATTTATAACAGTTCTCGTGGATTATCCTTTGATTTTGAGAAATTGGGAAAAACAACCGTGTTTATTTTCTAAAAAGGTTTAGAAGAAAAAGAGAAAATGTTAAGAATGAGGAGATCCATCTTTATAGACAAGCAAACATTTTTGGAACTTAATTAAAACATAACTTTATGATCATTTATGTTTGTAGAAAGATGTAGAAAGACAGTTGATTTGAATTATCCTTAAATTTGGAGTAATTGAAAAAATCTTCTATGTTATGCTTAATCTCTTAACAAGAATAGACGAAGAAGAAAAAAAGCTAAGAATGATTTTTGGTGGAATAAAATATTTTCCATTTTTGAAATCACGTGATTTAAGTACTTATATTTTTGGATGAAAATCTTGGCAGTCAAGTAATAAAAGTTTTTGAATATTTTATTTATAATAAAACTTTCAGAAACTTGACTAAAGTATATGTTTTAATTACTTATGAATTTGCAAAGAGAATGTTCGTTAATTATTCTTCAATTTTGTGTAATTAGTAAAATTATTGCTTATTCTCTCAAAAGGAATAGAAGAAGAAGAAAAAAGGTTATGGATAAGTTTTTTTGACAGATTATAATTTGACAAATTTCAATCAAACTTACATCTGTACTAAATTCTTAGTAGATTTAATACAACTATGTTAGTACAAAAACAGAAAATGTAGTCAATTCTTTGATAAATTATAGACAGTAATCCTTAGGATTATTCTTAAATTTGGAATGATTGCATCTTTCTAAGCTTTCAAAATCATGGAATCAAAAAATTGTTAAGGAAACATTGTAATAATTAATTAAAACCTAACTTTTTGTTAATTTATAGATTTTCAACGCTAATGTTAATGAATTATCTTTAAATTTGAAGTAATTGATAAAATAATATTTACTTATTCTCTCGAAGGGAATGGAATATCAATAAATAGGTAAAAAATGAGTTTTAGCAGAAGGTAATTTTGAAAATTTTTATACTTTTACATTAAAACCTTATCAACTAAGTTTACTTTTGTGATGTTATATATTTTTTATAATGATAGTTGTCTCATAAATTATCGTTTAATTCTGATTTCAATTGACAATCAAAGAAATATTTATTTTTGAAACAAAATGACAGTTTTTGAAAAACATTTTTATATTCACAACATGCTACTTTAATCTCTTAGATACTTCTTGAACATTTCTTGAAAAGAATTACAAATCATTAATTTGAATAAAAATATATTCATACGTATATTTTTAAATTATTCTTGGTAATGAAATGAGGAAAATTTTAATATATCTCAAGTATAGATAACCAAACATTGTTGTAAATTCATGATGATTCAAAATTATTTAATTATCTTTTTATTCTGATTTCAATTAACGAACTATCAGAAATTTTAATATCTAATTTTATAAAGAAAATGTCAAAATGTTTTCGAAAAAGAACATTTTTTTAATTATAAATGTAAGTTTCAATTATTTATATTTGCAATATGATACGAAAAAGTCGCAAATATTTGCAGAGATTCCTGGACACTTCCCAAAAAAACCTATCATATAAGTCATTAATTTGCATGAAAAAGCACCCATCGGAAAAATGATTGGTAATCCAATCGAATAAATCAAAAAAATGTGATTTTCTTGATTGAACAACCTGACCGCGTTGTATCCACATTCAGATTAGCAACCGTGAGCATTTCAATAAATATCAATCAGATATCCATAAATTCTCCCCGAACGCGACCCCGACATATCCCATTCCATATCCCATTCCATATCGGGAAATGGGCGATGGTATAATAAATAAGCGACAAGCGGGGTAATATTACGAGATGAGGGCGAAAAATGAAATGATTACGCCTGCGGCGCCGTTCGATATTTTTCAATTTTGTCTTATATTAGCGCTTTTCGCACGTACGAACCCTGCTGATATATGAGTGCGGCTGCACGTCCGCCTCCGAGGGTGACATCCTGCGACACGCGGAAACGAGGTATAAACAAATACCAATATGGCGCACCGCACGAAAGAAGGAAGCAAATTATTGGAAATTCCTGCTATCGCCTCGCCGGAAATTTCTTTATTTTTGACGATGGGAAATCATCGCAAGAAAGCCTCCTCCGGCAATGTTTGTGCCAGAATGCTGCGGACAAGCAAGCAGTTCTGTGTGGTTCGCGATGAAAAATCACCGTGCGGACGACAAACCAAGACGTACTTGAGAATTGAGTGTACGCGACCTGGGAGTGCAGTGAAAATGTCGCCTGTCATTCTCTTTGGCTCGCATAAAATAAGGCGAGCAAAAAGTGGACAGTTTTCAGCCATCGCTTGCGTTTCCTGTATCAGGAGCAGGAGCCCAGTAATGGGCTTTTCTGGAAGACTATAGATTGAGTGGCTGAAAAGAGTGGTGTTGCTTCAAAGTGGTTATTTCTTTTTTTTTGTTCTTCTAAAAGTGACATCCTTAAAAAAATTGTTATCCTTGATGAATTTCAAAAGTCTAAGAAAACTTTGAAATTTTTCAATCTGGAGAAATGTACCAAAGATCTCTTCATTAATTTACCCAATTTGGATTCATTTATTTCTGTTTCTTAGTTTTTTTTAAGAAAATAGTACTATTTCCGGAAATATCAAGATATCAGAAATTTCCTGCAAGATTGGAAAAAAAAACTCTACTTTTAAACAAAATTATTCATATAATTTCTGGAATTTCTGAGATCTTAAGTTGGAATATTTTCTTCCTAGTCTTTCTTATTTTGTCTGTGATAATATTCAATTTTAGTCTCTGCAATTTATTTAACCCTTAAATTCATCAATTAAATTTCAGAATAAAAATTTAAATGTAAATGTAAATCAGATTTTTAACTGAAATTCGGAGGAAATCAGTGAATTGTCAGTCTTAATTCAGAATGCTATAAATGTAATTTCCATTCACGAAGTATAATTCAGAATTTGACATTTGAAATTCAAAAAGCTTTACATATAAATCAGATTCCATTGAAGTTGATTTAAGTATTATTTTTAAACAGAGTGATAAAGTGATATTTTTAAAAAAAGGGTCACAAATCTGATTTGCATATGAATTCTTCTGAATTTTATTTGATGTATTCTCAATTACGTTTGACTAATCTGAAATATATTTAATTGACTTATGCTTTCTCAATTATATTTACCATAAATAATAACAATTTTTGCGAACTCAAACCAATCTGAAATGCAATTCATTAAATGTTTGATTGATTACAATTTCCAATTTAAATTTGTCTTTCTGAATTACAATTCGAAAAAGTGTAAAAACTAACATTTATTTCAAAATGGAGTTGATAGTTTTGTTGTTTTAATTTAATTAATTTCAAAAGTTTATTTCTTCCCCAAAAATAAAAAAATTCTAGTGTTTCCTTAAAATAAATTCATGGCTATAATATCATGAAATCTCCTTACATAAAAGATACATCAAAGTAATACTGATTTAAATTTAAATTTCATGGAAATAAAACATTATAATTTTAGCATATTTCACGTGAAATATTGTAAATCTCTCTTGAAATATTTTTACATACTTGTTTTCGTACGATATAATCACGCAACATACTCTTCCATCATGTTAAGCACTCAAGATGCATTCTGACAGTTGCCATTATAATTTCCGAAGATATGTCATCCTTCATTCCATTACCAAGCATGGCCTAGTTTAATCTGAGGCAATTTGAGTACGACATGAGATGCATTTGCATCTACATCTGCATGCAATCAGGACGTTCATAACATCATTCTGACATGTATCTCTCCCATCTCCCATCTTCCAGGATGCACGATGCAAATATGCTCAGCCTAAAATAATTTCTTGGGCATATTTCTGTCTACAGTCATAATTTCAAATCCAGTCCACAGTCATTATACAAATTGCTTGTGTCCTCTTCCAAGATCACAATTCATTTCTTCCCCTTTCTAAGAAAAATCAAAGAAAAAACGAGAGTAGAGACGTAAGATATTTCTGTATCCTTGAATTTTTCCAGGGATAACATGCTGCATACAATTCGATCTGACGAGTCGCTTCCGGTTAAAGGACCATCACGAAAAACCCGTGTTATACAAAAAATAGGAATAGAAATATACTTAACTAGGATAAATCGTCCGGGTTTCACCGGGGGCGGTCGTTCCGAAACGTCGACGTTTATTTATTTATCTGTCGGGAAATTTTATTCTGTCAAGTGTAATACTTAGGAGTATTATATTTGTATGAGTTCGCAAACGGAGCGAGGAGGCGTGTGCGCATGCAGAAAGTTCGCCCAGTTCACAAGCCTGGAAGTGAACAAAAGCAGGAAGAACACGAAGAATTTCCCTCCTATCCCGAAGAGTGGGCAATATGCGCGTGCAACTGTACGTGACTATTTTCGAAATATATAACTTTTGTATTCATATAATGGCTTTCAGGAGCGGTCGGCTCCTTGTTCCCGGGTATTCCCGGTCCCTAGAAGTGCGCCGCAATCCACTTATGCAGAAAATCCAAAAAAACTATATCACTTTCATTTTGTATTACGCGCCCCGAGGTTATGAATATCGCTGTCATATGCTACACGTCTGACGTGAAATATTGTTTCTGGATACATCCCACAGGAGCATACCGATAAATCAATATTGATGTTAATATTTGTTCCAGGTACGTGGTTGAGGTTTCCTTCAATTCCTTCAATGGCGAAAGGTAACGTGGTAACTTAAGAAGTATTTACTCAAGGAAAATCGACTTTCTGCCATCTTTCTCGTACATTTAGAGAGAGTGGAGAAAAATCGCTTTGAGATTTGTTTAGTTAGCAGCCCTCTCGGCGTTGAAGGCATTTATAAGCGCCCTCTGAAACCGCCGCCCCTGAAGAATAATCGGTGGTCGTGTTGTGACGTCGTCAACCAAAGGGGGTGGTTTTCCGACAAAGCCTTTAGCATCAACCAAGCCTTAATCTATCACTATTTCCTCGTCGCCATTTTAGATTGTCCTCGTCGGCGATGCCAACGAAGATGGCGCGTTTTGTTTCCGGTCTTCTTCCGTCGACAAATGACGGTTATTTTTTCTAGGGTGTCTCAAACATCAGGATGCATCCTTTCAAAACCTCTACAAATAGACGAAAATAGACAAATTAGACTTTAGAAGAACAAGGAAAATGGAACCGCCCAATTTGTGTTTTCAAAATTCAAGGGGAAATTTTCCAGATACAATTCAATCCTGAATCGATGAAGTCAAAATAAATCGTCGTGAAAGTAGATTTCATTCAAGCATTCAAGGATATTTGTGATTCGTCTCTATCGAGAACAAGATACAACAATATAAATTGAAAACTGACTTGGAAAATTCTGATTAAACTGGGCAGCAAGTTTATACAAACATTTCCCAGCGAGCATGCAAACATTTTATAGCTCGGCTCTGGTGTTTGTTCAGAAAACAAATATCTTGCTCAATTTTCCGAACGATTGGCTGCTGCCGGTTGGACATATGCGCCCATTAAAAATAACATTTTCCCAGGGATGTATAATACAATATTCTGGAAACATGTATCTATGCGTTGCATGCTCCCGGTTGGTCCGCAAATACGTTGCGCTTCCGCATCCGGTCTTCGTTACGATAGCTAAACCTCGCTTCCACTCGAATTTGTACGCAGAAATTGGTCCATTTGTTTCGGATTTCAACAAATATCATAAAGTTTCAATACGAAATATTACCCGCTTTTGTTTCTGCTCAAATTTCATGCGTTTTACCCGAAAACTACAACGAAACAGGATGCTGGTGGATGTTTCAAATAATGGTGGAAGGGATCGGGAGATTTTCCTCCTGGATGCTCAACGGACAAATTTTGTGAAATGTTCGACCTAACGACCGACTTAAATTTTGCGAGGATAAAAAACATACGCAATTTTGCCTCCGAATGTTCTTATACTTCTTCGTTTTTTTTCACGTCCTGCTTCGATCCTGGGATGAATCCCGTCGACGCTCATTTCCAACTGGTGGCCATTTCCGGCGCTGGCGTTCGTTCGAGGACGAGGACGCGCACATTCACGTAAATCATATCGGAATAATGTGTATGCACAGTGTGCGGTTTTTATTCATGGGGAAAAATAGATAAAGAATTGATCGTTCACATCTACGTTGGAGATTTAGGAGGGATAGTGTGGATGGTGTTCGCTTGGACAAATAAACGAGACATAGTGCCAATCGCCTTCCAGCATGAAATATTCACTCGATTTTCCAAGAGGCGGATATTACATGATGTACTTGTTCGGTTTTTTTTCGTTGGCAAATTTGCCATTTACTCATGCGTTTTGTAACGTGTCAAATGAAATATTGCACTTGGAAATACAAGTTGAATTTAGTATTCTATGGAAATGTTCTTATCCTATCTTAGTTAAGTTAGTTTAAGATGGAATTATTAAAGACAGAAAATCTGAAAAATATATTAATAAATAAGAAAATTTTATACAATATATCAAAGAAAAGAAAGTTTGTTTTGAATCTAAAGTTAGCATAAAGATTGATAACAATTCAAAGCAAGGTAAAGATCTCTTAAGGATACAACAATTCGATGTTTGATTCTCAATGTGTTCAGTTAAAAAATCAGATACTTTAGTTTGATATTCAAGTTGAGAAATTAAAACCCTCAAATTATCTAACTATCTAAAATGGGTCACTAAAATAATCTTATATTTAGTGGGTGGAATTATTGTAAGCAGAAAACTATATAGAAAATACTTAGAAAAATAAATGGAATTTTATAATCGTAGGAAAAGATGGATTATCCTGAATCTAGAAACAGTGTTGGTAACATTTTAAAGGAAGCTGAAGAACTCCTTAGAGACATCACACAATTTTTGATTCTCAAGGTCGTCAGATTAGAAAATTTTTACAATTATTTACTTGGATATTCAATTTACAATTAGTAAATCAGGATCATCATGGATTAGGATTTGGATTAGGAAAGATCATGAATTCCTGAATCCAGAAATAGAATTGACAACACTTTCAAGAAAGATGAAAGCACATTGCGATTTTTGATTCTTCAAGAAAGTTTCCAAATTCATTTAAATAAATTAAGTTGTGAAGGGTTCGATTATGACAAAAATCAATGTGAAAAATACGTTAGAAAATATTTTTTTTAATATTAGATAAAAGATGGATCAATATAATCAAGAAACCGTATTGATATATTGATAACCCTTTAAAAAAAGCTTAAAAACGAAGTTTTCAAATTAATTTAAATAAATTAATTTAGGTAGAGATTAATTATGATAAAAATCAATGTGGAAATTACGTTCAAAAATAATCAATTTTGTTTAATATTAGGTAGAAGATTGATCATTATGGATCTAGAATCAGTTATGGTAACATTTTAAAGAATGCTCAAAAACTTTTGAATGTATAACACTATTTTTAATTCTTAAGAATTTTAGTTTAAAAACTAGTAACTGTTTTAAATTGGCCTTCAATTTAATTTTATGAATCAAATTTGGATAATCTATCCCAAAATTTAGATTGGAATAATTAGAAATAGAAATTTATATGGAAACTAAATTAAAAAAATAATCAGATTTTATATGACTGGATTATCAATGATCGACAAATAATTTTGATAGCATTTTAACAAAACTGAAGAACGAACTATTAAAATCACAACATAATCTTTCATTCTTGGGGGTTTTAATTAAGAAACAATTTGACAATTTAAATCTGTTTTAATTTAATATTAATCTATGTTTGAAAAAGCATCATCAAATTGATCCTAGATTAAGGTCAGATTGAAAGAATTTGGGAAAAAAAATCAAATTTGAAATGCTAGATGAAAATGGATTATCCAGGATACATTTTAGTTTTTAATCATTTGGCATCAAAAATATGACATTTTGAGGATTTCAATAATATGATTGATATTCAAGGATACTGAAAGATATGAATTTTGATTTTAGTTAAAAACAACTTTTAGGTATTCTAATTTCTTTTGATATTCAATTTGACAACTTGAGTTTATGATTCGTGCATATCTGAAAAAGTGTTACTAAATTAGTAATCAAAATATATTTTTATATGTTTTATATTTTTACTAATAACACACGAGCCAAAGTAATTTTTCTGTATTTATCAGTCCAAAAACAATATTTAAATTCAAAGCAATCATTCACCATCGATCGAAGACCAATTAAAGTTTTCCCCCCAATTATTTACAATTACCCCGCTGACTTATAACCCGAACACGATATGAAAACTCATCGAACTTGCGGATCCTCCGTGACAGCAACTGCGAATCCAGTCGAGCGAAGAACCAGACACGCCCAAGGACGAAAAAAGTCCCGGTTTTAAGCCGGCAGTCATTAAGTTAATGAATTAAAAAAGTTCACTGCGTTCACCAGTTTTCAAGATAATTATTTTCTATGGGTGTACGCAGTCTCTCGCGTCCATTTCTTTTCATTTTTCTTTCGTCCTCATCTTCAGCCAACCATTCCTGTTGTTGGTGCTTCGACAGCATTTTTCACTTCTCGTCTGCACGCCTCGTTGTGGCACTTTTTTTCGCCATCGTCGTTGTTGTTGCTGCTGCCACCACCGCCCCCCGTCCTCCTACTCCATTATTAGTGTCAGCGACGGGTTTTAGAATTGCGCGAACGCATTCACATCGCGCGAACACTAAAAATTGCATCGCGCGCGCTGAGCTGAATAATAAAACTAAAAAGTGCGGAGTGCAAAAAGCTGCAAAAAAGGATAAAGTGCAAAAAAAGCAAGTGGAAACGGCGAATGGGGGAGGGAAGAGATGGGCAGAATGTCAACAGTGCAAGCATGAAACAATTGCAAAATGGGAAAAGCTCTTCAGGACTCATAACTGCAGACTTTTGCATTGTTTTTAGTTTTAGTTTTGTATTAAGGTTGTAATATATTTGCGAAATTTCGCTGCGGTTCGAGGATGTGAACGTTTTCATTTTAATTATCGTTTACGTTTGTTTTGTCTTTTTTGTTCCAGATGTTACAATTTTCGAAATTTTTTTGATATTGTTCCATATCTTTGCATCTGTAATTCAGAAAGTATCAATTATGTTCTTAAAAAAATGAATGTCATTTATTTGATAAATGAAATTGAGAAATTCATAAATGAATTTCAAATCTGTAAGTTGTAATCCTGAACATGTCATTTTTAATGCAAAATACTGTAAATGTAATTCCGATTCATGAAATGTAATTCAGAAATTGAAATTTTAAATTCAGAAAGCATTACATAAAATTCATTTGTGGCAGTAATACGATTTGCATATCAACTCTTCTGAATTTCATTTGATGAATTCTCAATTACATTTGATTAATCTGAAGTACTTCTAATCGTTTCTGATTAAAACTTATGCTCAATTACAATTATTGCAAACTGAATTATATATAAAAATCTAAATACCTAAATTACTGTTTGATAAGTTGTAGTAGAGATAGTCAAACATTTCTTAAAATTTTATTACAAATCAGTTCAAATTGATATCATAGGAAATTTCATGGTCCTTTATTTCAATGCAACATTTTTGTATTAATTTTTTCATAGTAAATGAATATAATTTTACAAATTTTTATTTACTGCAGATTGAAAATCCAAAAGCTATTAATATTTCAACAAGTTGATCAACAATCTACCTCAAATTGAATGATTATTAACAAATTTCCTTATTTTATAATAATATAACTTCAAAACTACAATTTTGTAAATTTTAATACAACCTAAAAATTAATATCTTAAAGTTGCTGCAATTTTTCAAGTGAACACATATCTTCTGAACAAATTCAGAAATAGGTGGTTGTAATTACAAATATGATCTATTCAAAAATTTGTTGAAATTTTATTTGTGAACTAGTTCAAACACAAAAACATTGTCCTATATTTCATTGCTTTATGATCATAACTTACAAATCTTTTCTGCATTGATTTTCTTCTTCCAAATGAATAAAATTTGAGAAATACCAAATTGTTGCAGATGGCAAATACAAATGATGTTATTACATTAACAAGCAGATGAAGAAACCACCTCAAACTGAATCATTATTAAAAAAATCCTTATTTTGCACAAACGTAACTTTATAATAACTTAAAAAGTTATATCAGACTTACTGACGTTTTCCAAGAGAACAAATTCAAATTCAAAAATAGTTAGTTGTAATTACAAATATGATGCACTCAAACAATTATTGAAATTTTATTAGTAAACTAGTTCAAACTTACATTTCATAGAAAAATATTGTCCTATATTTCATTGTTTCATGTGCATAAGTTTCAAATAATTTCTGCATTGATTTTCTTCCTGTAAATGAATACAATGTTGCAAATATCATTTACTGCAGATTCCAAATCCAAAAACTGTTGATATATTAATGAGCAGATCTACAATCAATCTGTATTTGAATCATCATTATTAGGTTTTTTAATTTTGCAATAATGTAACTTAAAAACTACAATTTGCAACTTTTAAGACGACTTAAAAAGTATATCTCAAATTACTGCAGTTTTTCAAGTTAATTTCTTCTCTAAGTTTAGAAGTAGTTGGTTGCAATTACAAATTTGATATTTGTACCATGCCTTGAAAGTTAGTTTTCTATTTCCTTGTAATTTTGATAAACTTATCAACTGGTTAACTTTCTGGACAAAAAGTCTGCAATTTAAGAGGTTCTAAGATAAGATATGTATGATAGTAAGTTAAAAACCGTTAGTTATTAAAAAAGTAATCTTCCAAAACAAAAATTCCATCAAGCATCATGCACATTATTATTTGATATCCTTTGATTCTCTCAGGAGAATCTCATGTGTTGTCTTTGAGTCGTTGCTCGCTGTATGAATATTTCGACGTGTAATTTATCAAACCGCCGGTATCAAAACTTAATTGATTATTAATTGCGCATTATGCGTGCCGCGAGGCGTGAGCACGTCCCATCTCTTGTGTCGGAGATGTCTCTTTGCATTTTACGATAATGCATTAACCCAGATCCATCCCTCCAGATGCATCATTCGCATGATGTATGATGATGTCGCGGATGTGCCCGTCGTCGTGCACACGACCCGAGGCACTGTACGAGTTAAAACGGCGTAACGCTGTTATTGCGTTGTAAAAGGCTTGTCTTCTTGTCGTAGGAGCAGGCTGGATGTCACCCACGCCCGCCATGAATAAGCGCACTGACATCCTCACGTCGCCATCAACTAAATTATTTAGATGCGAGCAAATTATGACTCATTTACGTTCCGAAGAAATATATTCAAATTCGTTCCACTATCTTCCTCGCCGCGATGATGGTGATGGTCGCGAAATGCATGGAGGCTAATTGCGCATAATTAATCATTAAAATTTAGATTAATTGCTTTCGTGAAGAATCCACCAAAGTTTTGTGCAAGTTTTACGATTTGTGCGCATATCTCATTTTTCCTCGGCGGATATAAAGGGTTTTATTGTTTTATTGTTTGCTTGATTACTATCATAACAATGCTATGATAAGAAGGATAATAAGGATGGTCGATAGTTTGGGAACGATGAACGATGAGAAATGATAATAGGATTTATTTAGAAGTGCAATGATTTAAGTTTTCAACTTTCATAACTTTTTGTTATCCATCAATTTTGGTGATGACTAATTCGATTTTTTTTTATTTTGCAATATTGATAAGGAAAAATAGTTCAGTTTTCTAAGAAAATGAAGTTTTCTTACCATTATCCTGACATATAATTAAATTTGAGGTTACTAGTAGTTTCATATATCATGATTATTTAGTATTTAAAAATATTTCTCTAAAATATATAAGGAAAATTAAAACTTTGAATCAAGGATAATGATTAGAACCCAGTATAATTTTTTATTACTTCCAAAAAATTATTATGATGAGAATGAGGATTATTTTGAAGACTTTGAGTAAGTTCTTTATTATTATGATTTTTAACAATTCTTGCTTTTCATATCTTTCAAGAATAACAAGGATAATTAAACTATTTGACATTTTAAGAGTGTTTAAAGACTAGAAAATATAATAAAAAATGCTTGTATTAAGACAGAATGGAAACTAATTAAATTTGGTAATTTTTAAATAGACTTTTATATTATATATTTTTTATTATTAAAAAGAGCTGTAACATTCTAAAAATATGATATTTTAAAAACATTACTGTTACATATTTTAGAATTTGAGTTTCAAATTCCAAATTTATTTTTCAATATTTAAAAACTTATCTTTACAATAAAACAATAGGCAAAAACACGAAACTATTCATAAATGTTTATAATTTAGTATAGCACATTAAAAGATACAACAAATTTTATTCAAAATGAATTTCGAAGATACAAGAAGCAAAGTTTTGGGCATTACATTTCTCTCAAGTATGAAACCACCATGAAACTAAGGCAGAAATCAAAAATTATTTCATAATAAGATGATCTTTGAAAATTAATTAACTTCCCAATATCAAAGAATAAATTCCAATAAACTCTCAGAATACAATATCAAGAATCCATAATTTTCTCAAAATTTACAAATATGTTCATATATGATTTTTACAAAGTTACTTACTTATATAAAATGGCAATTAAAAGGGTCTGTTTCAAAATACAAAATCTGAAAGAAAATAATTATTTGATCAACTTGAAATTTGCAATTATCTCAATAAGTTATATACTAATTAAAAGTTTCTATAACAAAATACAAAGGTCTGAAAAAGAAGTTAATTATTAATTACCTTGTAGTTTACAATTATCTAAAACTTCATATATTTTCAATTTATCTGAACTTCAAATTTGCAATTATACAAAACTTCATAGTTGCATGGAAGTTGTTTTAGTGATAGTTATAAAATTGTAAAACACCAGATTTGATTAATATTTTATTTAGTTTATTATTATATCCTAAATTTTCATAAATTTTCCCATATTTAGAAATTTGCAGTCATTCGAAAAAATGAAACAATGATTCCTCAAGGTTTCAAAATTCAAATTTGGAACCGTTTGTTCTCAAATAAAAACGATTAGGAAAATTTTAAGGTTTACAATTATAAAACAGAAAGATTGAATATTTTCAAGGAAGCATACCATTTTCCAATATCACTTCCAAACTGAAAGTTTATAGAAAATTAAAATTTCCAACTTTTGTCATAAAATTTTATCAATAAATTGGTATCTCATGCGTCCTATTGTTCCTTGGGATAGACCGAACGCTCGGCCAATCCCCGACAGAAAATGTTCAATACGCCGTAGTAAAATTTTTAATCAAGTCATTTTTTCCAAACAAAAACCTAATGCACAGCATCCAGCGCTGAATTTTCCGCCGCTGAAACCCTTTTCACTAGTAAACTTCAGACGATGGCGCAACACACCCTCCCTGGCCTCTCCAGCAAATCCAGGATGCGGGGGAGGCTCGCTCTGATTAAACATTAATAAAGCCACCAGTTTTCCACCAGCGCATATGCAATACGCAAAAAAATCATAACTGGCGTTGTGTAATTTAATCAAAGAGTTCACTACGCTGAATGAATCATCAAGTCTGCACGCGGTGGGAAACCATAGGAAAAATCGAATAGAAAAAATTCTTGCACAACCCACCGCGTTGGTAAATACCACGCCGATGACGCTTCGCTTTCAGGGAATAAACCGGTCAAGCCAGGACATCCAGGCGTGCACGTGCCTTCCCAGAAGAGAGCCTTTTATGCGCGCTTTCAAGTCATCGCAATCGTTTGTTAGCATCTGCCGGATGAGAATTCCGCGCCGGGAAAACGTCCTCGAAGGCACGAACCAGTCGCGTTCAATGAGGGACGCGGGCGTGTGCAGTTTCCTTATTAAGTGTGCTGTTTGTTATTAGATGAGAGTTGACTCGACATGTCTCGAATCGACTACGAGTTGCTCGAGGGCTGGATAATTAGCACGTGTCGCTGCATTATTTTAGCGTTAATGGGCTCAAACACGATAAAACTGTGCGTGCTTTTCATGCTTCCTAATTATGACCGGGCGTTCTTTTTCTTTGCTTGATGGATCTAAGGGTGACTCAAGGTGTAATGAATATGTAGGTACACATGTCAAATTATCCTTGATCTTGAGGGTGCATTTTCAAAAGAAAATTTTCAAAAAGATTTTTGAGATTTCAAGATTTAATCATTTCTAAAGGATACTAGTTATCCAATATATTTAGTACTGCAAAAGTGAAAACTTATTCATCTAAAAATGCAAAACTTACACAATCGATTGTTTTCAAAATCTTCAGTGAAAAATTGTATGAGATCAAGGTTTAGGAAAGCCTAGAAAAATAATATTTATTACGAGGGACTCAAAAAAAATATTTACCATGTAATTCCACTAGGACAAAAGTTATAGCGATTTAATGTTTTTTGAAAAAAACGAAATTATTTTCTTTTTAAGAAAAACATTCAATTTATTTGAGAAAAATTTAAAATACTATTTATACAATTAGTTAGGTTAGCAAGAAAAATCAAATCTACCCGATAACATAAAAAAACAACGTCCAATTTTTCAATTTCAAAAGCAGTACGCGAGAAAATATAGTATCAATTTCTTTATTAAAATTCAAGTAATTCCTTATGAAAAATTTGAAGTCAGATACAATATTATGAAAGTATAACTCTTTAACTTTCGAAATTTCCAAGAACGAACCTCGAATCTCAATTAGTTTCGAAGATATTCAATTTTGATTGAAACCATCTCTATTTGTATATTACTAATTTTCTGTAAAATATTTTAAAATTTTTAAAACATGCATCAAAAGATAAAAATGTGACCTTTCATTTGCTTTTTTAATCATGAAAATCGGCCCAATAGTTTTCGAGTTATGATCAAAAAATGTCTTATGGAAATTTACATGGGGATTCAAACCGGAAACATGCCCTCGAAAAATTCATGATGGCGGCTCCCATTTGATTTACATTGGTGTTCCTAAGGATAAAATTGCACTTCCTTAGTCCTTCCTTGGTCGATTCAGTCTACACTATACATTTTATTTAATATCTCGAGAACGGCTTGACCGATTTTCACCAGATTTGGTACGTAGACTAACAAATAGACGTAGATTCAGATTTTGGTGGCGGCAAATCCAAAAATCGCTTGGGGGCGGCTATTTTTAACAAGCAAAGTGGAAAAATATGTGCAACTAGTGGATCCGTTCGATCAATTTTCATCCAATTTTGAATATACATTGGTATCTTGAGGATGATTCTGTAGCGGGGGCGGCAAACAGTAAATATTCCGGGGGCGGCAGATAATCACTGTTGAAAATCTCAATATACTTTTGTTAATATCTCAAAAACGGCCGGTCCGATTGTTTTCAAATTTTCACCATTTGTTTATTTTGTAATTATCAATAAATATCCAGATTTTTGAGTTATTTTATTGGTTTGTTTATAAATTATTAATTGTTATGTTTAAAATATGGTATAAAACAAAATTTATGGCAGATTTTTCTGAAACAGCTCATACGATTCTTGATACATATTTTATCTTAATTTTTTCAAAAATATAATACATTTTAGTTCAAAAAATTAAGGAACTTTTTACCGCATTTGTTTCCAATAATGCCCGGAAAACTTTGTTCATGAACTTTGAATTTGCACATTTACGAAATTTAATTTCACCTTAGGCCGAATATTATATTTTTATTAATTTTTATTTTCATTGAAAAATTATCATTTTATACATTTTTTGATCAGGTTTCTCCATGGCACAAAATCATAAAATATATTCATTGTAATGAAAACAAATAATTTTATAAAATTAATAAAACCGGAAAGCACGAACTTGTGTTGAAAATGTCATACCTCCCCAATGATTTACTCTGATTTATTGACGCCCGAAAATTTGATGATATTAACGTCAAGTAAATTTTTACCATAAATCCTGGAAAATATTCATGGAACTTGCAAATTCCAATATACATGATAATAAAATAAATCATTTTTGATCCAAGTTGACGCTTCTATCCCACGAAAAATTTAGAACAATTTTGCTTCAAACCCAATGTTTTTAAATCTTTAATTTTCAAAAAAGAAAATTTTGATTTCAATCAGTATTAAATGCTTAGATAACCAATTGGTTCATAAATTCTGGTTTTCTATCTGCCAAATGCACAACCTCAGAAACATTTTGAACCCAAAAATGATCAAAGTGATTTATTTATATTTTCGTAAGTCGTATATAAAACTACAATAAATAACCTACATATCAAAACGATCTGTCTGGTCCGGGATATAAATTAATATGAAAATGATGCTAATAAAAAGATATCAGCATTTTACATGCATGGAAAGTATTATGGGAGGACATCCCCATGGGGGGAATCGTCAAAGGATCGATCCCGTATGAATTCAAGTCATCCCGGATTTTAGAGCTACACACTATCCAATAGTATATAGTACAGTGCACTTTTTTGATTTTGCGATTTGCTTTCGCTATCTTTTTATGTGATGGCTCTTTTTTATACGACGCTTGCTGGAAATAGTGCCTACGATGCTCGAATTTTTATAACCCGAGTATTTGAATCTTTATTACTTTCTAGCCGTGGTGGGAAAAGTCTCCTTTCGACACCCTCGGAATGTTTTCTGGAAACGGTTCGAATATGTGATAATCGCCGCATCTAATTTCAATATTATTGCGCAAAGAGTACAATTTATGATGGCGCTCGAATGCCAGCGGACGCACTCTGCAAGAACGCCCTCGTAAAATATAATGGAAAACTGCCCTTTTGATGTCCTTTTCTGATTTTGCCATTTCACTTGTCTGCATAATTGAGGCGTGCTTCGTTGGACTTGCGTGTCGCCTCTTCCTGCCAGCTACACATTTTCGTCGTCCTTTCTTGTCCTCGCTCCTTTTTGTCGTCCGTGTATTGGCGCAAAGGCTTCGCCAGTGCTGAAGGCACTTCACTGTCATTCAATTACCAGCAAGTCATTGGGTCGAACATGGCAGCTTCTTCCCTGCATTGTCGAGCGGGCTCTAAAGGCGGCTCTAATCTAAAAATAAAGCGTATTTTCTTGTAAAATGGTGTGACAAGATGAATAAATTTAAAAGATTATGCTAAAAATACATCCTTGCAAGTCGATCATGAAAAAGGACTAGAGGAAAATGAAAATTCTAATTCAAAAAGATGAAAAACCAATTCGTTGTCTTTTCAGACCAATTAATATTTGCAATTTTTGAGCAATTAACCTTTTGATATTTCTTTCTTGAAACGTTTACATCATTATTCACCTTCAAATTTATATTTCAAATATTCATATTTTGTATTCCCTGTTATAACAATGAATAACTGCAATTTTTGAGCTATTATCCTTTTTATGTTTCATTTTCATAACGTTTACATTGTTATTCAACTCAAAATTTTTATGACAAAAGGCATATTTTTGTACATATTTATAACCATCCTTTGCACGTAGAAACATTAAAAAAATTAATTAATTTTTCACATATTTGACTATATTTGTACCAACTAGAAGAATATCTAATTTAATTTTGAAAATTTGCAGTTCTGTTTGAAAATTTGCTTATTTCTTGATTGCTAATGTCATTATGATATTTTTCTTACTGGAGCGTATAATGGAAAATGAAAATTCTAATTCGAGAAGTTGAAAAACCAATACCTTACGCAATTTGGGAGCAATTATCCTTTTGATATTTCATTTTTAACGCATTTACATCGTTATTCACTTTCAGAATTTATATTTCCTAAATACATATTTTGAATAACCTGATATGACAATTAATAAATAACATTTTTGCAAAATTATTCTTTTCATATTTCATTTTCACAACATTCAAATTGCTATTCAACTTCGAAAGTTTTATTTCAAGAAGGCATATTTGTTGTACATCGTTACATTCTCTGTACGTATAAACATTAAAAAATAATTAATTTTTTACATATTTGACCACATATTTGTACCAACTGGAAGAATATCTAATTTAATTGTGAAAATTTGCAGTTATTCCTGTTTGGGAATATGCTTATTTCTTGATTGCTAAGGACATAATGTTATTTTTTGGTCAATATGGTCAGTAAAAAATTACAACCAAAAAATAACAACCAATCTTTCAATTATTACGTTATTCACTTCGATTTTTACAAAGGACCAAAAAATGTACAAATTATAAAGTGTAACTTTCTGACTCTTTTCTTTCAAAATTTTCTTCCAGTAAAAGGGCTTTCTAAACTTTTTCATTCCCATTGTCGTTATTAAAAAAAAAAAAACAAAATTGCAATGTTCTTCACAGAAATTGTAAATTCAATTAAGTACAATCATAAAAAAAAGCTCATCAATACAAGATTAATGCTCTTCTAACAAGGTTTTGTCCTGTTTGGAACGATGCATGCAAAAGACTTGAATGCATTAAGCGTTTTATATAACTGCCTGGCGCAATTACATTAATTGCCTATTGTATCGTTAGTTAAAACCAGTAAATTTCGAGCTCGCAGCTCGCTTCCGTGCGGCCTTCCGCCTTCTTGTACGCAAATACACTTCGCTTCCAACACATTGAATCCATCGAGAACACAATTAGCTTATAGTTCGATGCAGGAGCTCCACCGGATGCATCAGCTCCAGGATGCTCACCTACTTCAGATACAGAGAAAACAACATTTACCGGAGTGTTGCTTAATGCACGAAGAGCAGGCACGTTAGCTAATTTTGCAATCGCGAAGTGTCCCATTTGAGGATCTAATAACGTGGTTGATGATATTTTTCAAAGTCTGGGGTTTAATGTCATTTGTAGGTATTTTGTAATAGATTTATCCTGGAAGATGATGTCAGTTAGGATTAACCTGAGAAAGTAATTGAAAATTGAAAATTTATTTATTTATTCAGAGGGAGATAATGAGTAGAATTGAACCATATAAAAAACTATCAACAAATTTGCTTGATAATTTTACTGAAGAATAAATACATTTTTATACTTGTTTGAATATAGTTATGCAGTTTTAGATACATTTTGCTACCATTAATTTGCTGTTGTTAAATAATATAGAGCTTTAATCAAAAATCAACTTTTATGTTTAAATTCTAAATACAGGATTTATTGTTTTCAAGGTGATTCAATTATATCTCAATATTCTAGAGTTCTATTAGTTCCTATATTTTGAACATTCGAATTAGTAAACTATTTTATTCAAAAGAATATTAAAAATGATTATTATTGTCATTAGCTTATTACCTTGGATTACATTATTTTCTTTACTGTTCTTTCTAGGATTTTTATAACACTATAAAGTAGTATATTTGTGAAATAATTGTTAAAAATAAACAATAAAAGTTGCATTACTAAAAATTCAATCAATAAAGAACAGGCTTTTAATAATGTGAAAATGTTGTAAAATTCAAGATATGTATTGGAAATTTCGTTGTATAAATTTTCTAAGAATAGTTCTCAATTTAGAATGTTATTAATACTTGGAGATTGTTGCATCAAAAATAGCATAAAAATGTTAATAGATATGATTATGATTCGATTAAAAATCGTCCAAAATACCAATTCCAAAAAAGTTTTCTAACCTTTTAGTTGCTCGAAATTTGAATTAGTTTCTTACATTCAGGAGCTTATGTACGTCACAGTTCATTCAGGATAATAGATGCTGGAACATTTTTGAAGCTATCACATTATTTTAAAAATAACTTCAAAATAATTCACCCATCAAAATGATAACACGTATTCTAGTGTTTCAGATGGAAATCTCAAAAAATAATTCAATCAATATTTTTTTATATCTTGGTTTCTTTTGGATTACTTCTTGAAATCCAGGATTAATTCTATGTTTATCAAATACATCGAAGACAATAAATTCTGGAACATTTTATATGCTTTCAGAATTCTTCAAAATAACTCCAAAATAACAGAAGATGCCAAAAATTTATTTACCTGAATGGAAACACATATTTTAGGTATTCAACCAGAAACATATTTTCAAAGATCTCCAACAGCTAGTTAGATCCCGAGTGTGCACAGACGCACTGAGCGTTTGATCAAACAATATTGAAGCAAATTCTGCAATGATGAATGCACATATTTTCCTTTGTGCCCGTTGAACATGCATTTAAATTTCGGCAAACGTTGAAAGGCATTCGGCCCACACAGAGAGTGTTGGCGGTTGGTGCGTTATAATAATGCAATAATCACGGTTGGATGGTATGCGAGATGCTTTTGGAATTGAATCCGCAATGAAATATGGATTCATCCAGCTTTCAACTATGGTCCAGGTAATAATAGTGCGGCATAAAAAATTTTTCTTCGTCGACTAGTGATGAATAATAGTTTTGACTAATGCGAATATTTCCGAATGCAAATCCAGATGCGAAATATTTGCACATCCATGCAGGTGTATTTTTCAAGGGATCATGGAGTAGGTCGCATTTTCCAGCGGGGGAAATCTTCAGCGAAATGAGAAGATTTCTTGTAATTTTCCGACGTTTGCGTAATCTATGGTCGTGTTGCTTAAATTATGATGATGGAATATTTTCCTTGCTTATGCTGGTTCCTCGTTTTCTGTCGTCCGTTTCTCATCCAGACAAATATGGATTGGAAGGAACGTTTATCATTCTGTGAGGTTACAAATGATAAAAACGTCCCTCATAAATTTCCGTTTGGGAAAATCATGTGGGAGATAAATTTGAAACTTCTAAAGAAGTTGTTTTATTTCCAAGATTCGTTTAATTAGATCCACAATATTTATTTCGTCTTCAAATTTGCACATATGTAATATATGACTATCATACTGAAGAAAAATAAAAAAAATTGTTACCACAACTTTTGACGACGTTCGTACAGGGTTATCATTAGTAGATAGAATAGACCGTTTCTAGAACAAGATACACGTCATCTGCACCGTCATCATTCATACTACAAGGTGCAAACGTCACGCAACTTGATCTAGAACCGGTCGATTCTGACCACTAAAATTAAATTTTAATTTAATAGAAAGCCCAATATATTCCATCGTAATTAACCTTCGGAATGATTCTCAGACACCTCTCGTTCGGTCGCTTCCGGGTTACAGATGAGTGCCACATGTAATTCCAACACAGCAGTTAGATTCTGACAATTAACCAGACTGATATCCAAAGAGGTGTGACGTTGCGTAAAACCTCCCTTTATGTGTGTGTTCATTAGCGTTCCCGTGAAGTTTCTCGCCGCTTCATCGTCTTCCGGAAGGTAGTGCTAAACTAATGAATACCCAAATTACTCCGCACGAATCCAAGACAACTAACTCGCACGCTGCGGTTCGAGGGCCATATATGAGACGACGACGCCTTCCAAAAGTTTTCCATCTTCCAACTGTTAGATACCATCCACACACTTTGTTCGCAAAATTTCCACCGGGTTTTCCTTGGAAGCTTCTTCATCAGCATCCTTATCTCTGCATACATTTCGTGAACTCGTTTGCTACCTGCCTTCTCCCATTGTCGTGCACCCAAATGAGCCACACTCTTTCATTGCAAACAACTTACCAAATTATCCTTCAATTCGCAATTGAGTTTAAAGTCTCAAAAGGAATCTTTTGTTTCTTCAGTTTTGGATTATGTTTGAAATGACAGCTCGCTATCGCAAGTTTGGTAGATAGTACTGGGATATTGTACTCGAATTTGTTTTGGTGTTCGTTTTGGGTGCTGCAATGGAAGCGTGCAAAAATGGGAGATTGTAGTCGCTCTTTTGCATTTTGCTCTCGTTCGCTTAACGTTTGGTTTGTTGTTCCTAATGCGGTGAGGGTTTCGTCGGTTCGTCGAGGTACTTCATATTTTTGTTAATCCCCTCATTCCTATTCAGATCCGCGTGGGATTATGGTCTTATGATACTCGTAGATTTATGCAAATGCAATTATCCGACGTGTACGAGCGCATCTCGCACCTCTTTATTCTTTTACTGATTGCTGAAAGTATTAAAAATTACTCTAGTCCCGGCACTAGCTGTTTTTATCACGTTTTATTATCCTTTCGTGCATTATCCTTCAAGTCTGTAATATATTCATTTTATTAAACTATTTTTCTGGGGAAGACTTTTGATCAATATTCAAGAATTAAAAAAAATAAAATATACGAATGAAAATCAGTAACATTTCCCAATTTTTAATAACATTTTCCCAGAAAGAGATCATAAAATCCATAATTGTTGCCATAATTTCTGATAATGATATGATTTCATATTTTTGAGAAATGTTTCTGCCTGTAGCAACGAGAGAGCATCAATTAAATTTCATTAATGAAGAAGAGATCCAATTCAGAATTGAATAATTTATTATTTATAATTCATTTATGAAATATAATTCAGAAATTGTTATTGAAATTCAGAAAGCAGGTTTTATTTATCTTCATCTAAATTACATTTTATATTTTATTTCAGAAATATTTGGAAATGAGTAGTAATCGTTTATTTTTCTCATAGATAATATCCCAAAACCAAGAAAGTTCCAAAATTACATACTCAAGAAAAATAAAATATTTTCTCTCGTACATATATATTGGAAAATGTTGCGAATTTTTCTTTGCAGAAATGGTAATAAACTACATTTTAATGTAAATCATGCGTACGAAAACTTTTAACAACTTTTTGCTCGATTGTTGAAGCACGCACGAATAAAAAAGTTACTTTGAAGATTTCAATGCGGCCTTTTGCAGTCAAATGCGTGCAAGAAATGTAATATAAAATATTTCGCTTCTCCGGGAAATTTCATTCGCGCCTATCGTTACACATTCGAACTTTCAGCGAGATGTGTCGAATTAGATTTTGTCAGTGCACAAAGTAAACAACTTTACTTGCTTCACATTTTTCATACTTTTCAAGTGAATTTTTAATGGGGAAATTTAGAAATGTTAAAATGAAGAGAAGGTATATGAAGTTTTTAAAAATTTAGTCAAATATCTCGAGGTATTAAAATTTGCAATTTCAGAAGTCATATGAACCATACAATATTTAATTAGGTCGAAATGAAATTCCAAAATTATTTTTCTGAGTATTTGATAAAATACAACAATTTCTTTTCTTGAAATAAAAGTTGCTAAGTCAGAAAATTTAGTTACTGAAAGTGAGTGGAAATTAAGTGGAAATATTTTGAAATAAAGAATTCATTAACAATATAGGAGCAATTATTTGTAATAGATTTGAAATCAATTTTAGAGTGTGAATGTTTCCAGAAAATTTAACTAAAACTTTTTTAGAAAACAACAAATCAATAAAATCTGAAAATACAGGAATAATACAAAATCCAAATATTTTAAAATTACTAAATAATTTTTAAACATGTTTTTGCAGTTCATAAAATTTGTGATCAAAGTAACAACTAAGAACAAAATTTAATTAAAATTAAGATATTGAATTCGATATTGCTAAATGATAATTTTTTCAGAAAATTATAGCTAAATCAAATAAATCCTCTTTTGCCAAACCAGAAGACAATGAAATCTGTAAATTTAAAATGACCAAATAATTTTTTACTTTTCTAATCATATTTTAAGAAAATAACTGAAGAGAACTCAACTGTTTGAAAATGTGTTAGCAATGTCTTGTACTAGAACTAAAATCAGTTGAAATTGAGATTTTGTGTTCCCAATTCTAGAGTGTTGATTCTTCCAGAAAATCCCAACTAAATCAGCCCCTCTTTTACCAAACTGGATCCCGTCCGTATCTTTGCGCATCAAAACGAAACACAAAAGTAACATAAAATATATTTATCGTTCGGATCGAAGCGTTCCGTTATCCTTGCGAGAAAAACTAGGACGAAAGTATACTTACTGCCCACGAACCGGCGAAGAAGGAGGCAAAAAAAAACTATCTGGAATTCCCCGGCTGCGCTTGAAGCTATTGTATTGGCCACACATGCATCGTACGTTTACGTTTTATAGGAGGAAATGACAGGATGTTTTTGATAACATCAACCGAAACACGTATGCGCCCGACGTGCCCCGCACAGCGCTTTTCCTCCTGCTGCCCGCTTTTCATCGACTTCTTCTTGCGCGCGTATGTTTGCCGAACGTTGTTGCACGTTGCAACTGCTGAGTTTTATCAGAATTTATGCACTTGATGCTGGATAAAGGATAAAAATGAAGCGAGTTCGCTGGAAGAAACAAAGGAATTATTTATCAGCGACGAATAACTCGAGAGAAAACAAGTGATAAAAGCAATTCCAATAAAAGGCGTAAGAGATCATTTTCGATTGGAAGGATCCTGGAAGGATCCCAGTTGGTTATTTCACTTCCTATAGAATCTTGTTATCTTATGATGGATTTATTTGTTATTTATGTTTGTGATGGTGTGAAAAAATTGAAATAATGAGTGATTTACTAATTTCAAGATATTACAAGAAAATTTACAAGATATTTACAAAATCCAGGATCTCCTAGGATTTTTCCAAAATTACTTATCATTTTTTGATCTTTAGAAAAATTTTCAATTGAAGAATTTATTTTCAATTCTGGAGAGCAAATGAAAATTTCTTCCAGCCTTCTTCCAAGATTTTAAAGATTTTACATCCTTTTTCCTGCTAGGAATATGAACGATAATTGATGATGATGCTAGGAAAATGATCGATAATTATAAAGATTACATAGTAAATTAATATAATTATTGTTTGATATAAAATTGGAGTCAATTTTGACTCAAAAATTTGACCATTATATTTTATATGTCATATCGCATATTATCACTAAATTTTCAAAATTCTTTATTCTCACCATATCTTGGCCATTTTTGATATTTGTAACCATAGTAACCAACAGTTTATTTCATGATTTGCCATCTATTTTCACTATAACATAAGTGCCATAAAAGTTTATCCTTCTCACTAGAGCAAAGAAATTATATAATTTATTTTGCTCTCAAAAAATATTCAATTTTAGAAAAGAAAAACTAGTCATGGAACCTATTGGAAAAACCTTGATTTCTCTTCAACAGAAAGATCATAATCGGTTATTCCATTTCATTTATAATGCAATTAACTTTCGATAGATTTATTTATTATTTCTGTTCGAGTTAGAAGCTAGACCAAAAAAGTTACCCAGGGATGTAAAAGTTAATAACATCCCTCTAGTTCACTTCTTCGCTCGTAGAACCCGTTATTGCGGTTGATTTTATTCTGGGCTCGTATCTCTGGAGGTACTTTCCTCCAGGTTCGCTGAGAACTGTTTCAATTGGCAGTTAAATCCTGCCGGAATCGACGCGATCGACTTTTCTTCTTCTCTTCTTCATCTGCTGCGCGCGCGAAAAATGAACGAAGACAGCAAGGATTTGGAAAGGATGTATGTGTTCGCAGAATCGAGGTGCAGAGTTGGTATTTTAGTTGTTTACGATCATGCGAACTTGTTTGCGTTACGGCACTAGCAGCGAGTGCTCTCGGAAAAGGACTTGCAATTCTGTTCCATATGAATAATAGGCTTTGCGAATTTTCTATATTGTGCCAATATCGGTAATGCGATCACGTTCCTCTTATGTGCTCTAGTTTAAAGTAAACACAAATCACTCGAATGCAAACGTAGCACATTGTTAAACTTTGCGAGGAAAGTTCTTCAACAATGAGGAAATTGTAATATTTTAGTTTACATGTATGTTATTTCTGATATTATTAGTTGATGGTAAGTTTAATGTTTAGTACTGGATGAAATTTGATGGTAATTAGTGGATATTTATTATTGTATAAGTTTGTTGATTATTGTGTTGATGCTCGTTATAAATTTATTGTACGTTATGGTGTTGATAATTAGTACTCAACAAAATAATGCTGTATCGAGAACTCAAAACACTAATTAGGTCTTAACTAGGATAACTAATATTATTGAAATAACAAAATTTGAACTGAAATATAATATAGACTCTGCTTTGAATTAATAATAATTAATAATATTTTGTTAAAATTATTTTTTCAAATGTGAAAATAACAAAATGTTAAAAAAATATGGATATTAAACTGAATTATTTGTCGTCTTCTTTTAAATAAATATATCAATAACATCTTCGTTTAGATTTCTAATTAGTAAATGAAGGGAAATAAACATTTACTCTCTTAATGATAATTGTGAATTTCATAAGCAGGTACTTAAAATTTAGTGAAAATTAAAGATCAATTTAATGTTAATCAACAAAGAAATTTAATTCTAAATTTTTAATTAGAAAATTTTATAAAGACATAGAGATGAAAACATAATATTAAGAGTAACTTTGCGTATAGTTTCTAAAATTTGTTGATATCAGTGAAAACGTTTTCAGAAATTCTGTCAATTCCTGGAACATGAATTAAAGTCACATCCACTTTTTTGCATTCAATGTAAAATTTAAAATGTTTGATAACATTTCGACTCAAATCTGTGTCCAAAGTCGTAACTAAAATAAACAAAATACAATTTAAATTTAGACAAAGTTATAAAGTCAAAAATATGATCCTTGATGCAATGCAAATGATATATATTGCAACAAAACTAAGAACCTACATTTTATGTATTTGTATTTTAAGTAAACTTCTATAAAACACTAGTTTTCTAATTCTTGTTTTCATTTATATTGTTAAGATGGATGGATTATTTATACTAAAGATTGTTAATATCATTAACAAAGCATAATGTTTTTGCGTTGTCTTACTCCATTATACAAAATGTTTCTTCTTATTATTTATTTTTACAACTTATTTTCAAAATTGCTGTACGTCAAAACGTTTTTGTAAATTTTGGTATAATTACCTAAATTTACGAGATTTGTTTATAAAATCTTTTGAAAGTACTGTTTTGTACAATTATTACTCGTTTTTTTTAAATTATTTCTATACTTGGATTATTAAAGCTAAAAATATAGAAAATTATTGAAATAATTGAAAATGATAATACAATTTTGACATTCTCCAACCTAATCAACTATTTGTACATCTTTTTGCTAAAAATTTCATAAAAATCCAAGAACCAGTCAAAGATATTCAATTTGCAATCAGCAATCGTATTTGAAAATAAAGAGAGTAAAAGTTCAACATTTGAAATTTTCTTTTTTACTAGGATTTTTCTGTGAAGAAATTTAAAATCCATCAAGTCAGGAACATGTAACAAACTCATATTTGTTTATAATTGGTAACATGATACACACGAAAATACCGATGAAGAAAAACCAATACAAAACACCATCCGTTGGATGACATTTAATTAATCAATGACAAAGTTTCAAAAATGAACCCGTTTCAAATTAATCGTTTTATTTATAGAATGTGAGCAGTGGCGCTTTAATTGCAACTTGAAATTGTTTTCATTGTGCGCAATGGACGAGTGTCTTGCGGATGACTTCCTCTCACCGTGAAGAGAAAGCAATTTCGCGTTGTATAAAAATCAATTAAGAAACTTTATCCATAAATCTTCGACGAAACAAGTTAATCAACGTTCTCCTATTTGTTCGCCTCAACTTATATCTCAGCCGGGTCGGACTAGAAATACATCGAGCTGAAAAGGACACATCCTTAAGAAGAATTTATCTTGCGGACGAGCCAAACGAATGCACATTGTTAAGTCAGGCAACAAATCTCGCAAGTTAATTACACATTTATATGCAAACTTTTTCGGTGCGATTTTTTCGTCGGCGCACATCAAGTACGTTTTATTTCGTCGTCGTGGTACAATTTCCCGTTTGAAAATTGTATGGAAATGTAAATGCACCGCAAGCATGCACAACGAGTAAATTTCGTTCGGCACGGGCCGAAAAAGTTGCCGCATTCGACACAAATGTTGCGGAAACTTATGTTGCATGCGATACGAACGATCGAAGGACAAATGCATACAACAACAACAACAACAACAAGACGCATAATATTCCAAGAATGGGAAAAAAAGTTGTCTTGGAAAAACGCGCTTCGCTCATGAATAATAAGATGAAGATGTTCGTTTCGTTTTCGGTTTTCAGCTTTTGGTTTTCGCTTTTCTCTTTTTGGCTTCCGGTTTCCTTTACGCGTAGTTTCCTACATCTTCATTCTGTTTGTTATGCGAAAAGCATCCACGCACTTCAAGCCCATTTTTTCGCATGGACGTTTAACTTATAACAACGGGAACGTGTGGGAAATTAATGGTTGAGGAACAGTCGAGCACAGGAAAGAAGAAATGCGAACGCGGTGAGAAATGAGGCGACAAAACGGTTTAAGTAGATTTCATTTTCGAGTTGGGAAATTTTCGCGCAACTTTGCGCAGCACTTAACCTAATGAAAATTAATTAAGATCCGCGTTTTTCCGGCGTTCTCGTCTCGCTGGCAATTAACTATGATTCATGATAATAACGCAAACAAGAGAGGTTTCTTATTTCCGGGTTTAATTAAAAAAAGCGTGCAAAAATAATGTGTAAAAATGAACGGAAAACTGTAAGGTGCAAGTAAAATGTACCCAGGAATGTTTACTTTTATTTGTTTTAATCTTCGTTTATTTTCGTTTTGTTAATTCGCTTGGGAATTTTCTTAATTTATGCAAACGGTCCCGCTTCTTTTGCAATTTCCTGCATAAATAACAGCCATACAAAAATCACATTCTGCTGATTTTCCTACATTTAGTTTTTACTAATTTTCTTTTGTTAATTATTCCTATTTATATTTCACTCAAGGGTATATTTTTAGTATTTTTTATGCTGTTGGTAATGAATAAAATTTAATGTTCTCTACTAGAAAAATAATTAATGCATTTTATTTTACTGGCAAATGAAAATAATACATTTTATTTCACTTGGGTTTTAAACTCACAAAGAAGTGTTGATTATGATTTTGAATATAATTACAAAAATGTAAGATTTAAATAAATTTTCATCACAAATTTTTGACTTTTCAATAAATAAAAAGAATATAATTCAAAAATCCAAAAATTGTTTTCTATTCTACAATAAATACTGTTAACTCTACTCTTTATTAATAACAATGACAATTCACATAAGAAAGTGTTAGTTACTTTGCTTATAAAAATGTAGCATTTCTAAGCATTTTGTTAACATATTTTTTTGATGTTTCAAAATTTCTGGTAATAATTTGAGACATTAATTTTACTTGTAACTTTGTTCCAATTTTCCGGTATATAGAAAAATATATGTATCAACTATTGAAATCTGTTCAAAGTATAGATAATAAAGATAAAATAAATTTAATAAACTTTTCAAAAATAATGGCCCAAAACTATCTTTCGAAATTAATTTAATAAGTTATCATTTATATTTCAATAGATAGTGTGATTTTAGTACTTTTTATGTTGTCACTAGTAAACGACAATGAATATCATCCAAAAGTCAAAAAATAACACATTTTATTCTTTTAGTGAGAAAAAGAAACCTTTTATTGAACTTGTGACTTAAATTAATGATAACTCATAAAATAAAGCATTAGTTACTATGGTAACAAAAATTTAAGATTTACACAACATGGTCATTATAAATAAACAGGAATTTCTAATGATAATCGAGAATCTGAGGAGGAATTTTGCACTATGTAGCTTTTTGGAAATTACTACAAAATCTGCTCCTGAAGATAATTTCCCCAAAAATTAAGGTAGCATCAATTATTAAAATCTCATGAAAATATGGACAATAAAGATAAAATAAATTAAATAAACTTACCAAAAAATAAAGAAATAAAACGTATCCTTTCGTAATTTATTCAATAACTCATTATTTATTTACAAACGTGCTAAATTGTGTGTATAAGCTTTAGTCCTTTATATTTCCAGCGTTCTTCCAATAACAGTCAAGTCGAATTTATATTTGCAAAGGAAATATCCCGAGGGAAGCACTGCAAGCTCGATTTGGAGAGAAGGCAGAGCTGATCCGGCCGAAAAGGCATCAGTTTAATCATCTTAGGAAGTTTTGTTATGAAATATTCGCAGTCCTCTCCATTCTTCTTCTTCTTCGGTTTGTTTTGCTATTCGCCTCTGGAACCCCAAAGACATCCACGCAGGCGACGCATTTCCAGGACGCTTGGCGTCTTCCTGTTGTTGTTGTTTGTGCGAATCTATTTTTATCGTGATTTCAGATTCGCCTGGTAACATAAATTAATATGTCATCTTGTCGCGCGTCGAGCGAGGGTGAAGTTTCAATCTTAATTATCGATTCTTCTTCCCATCTTACCATCAAAATTTTTGACCTCGAGGAATAAGGATAACGTACCAGAATTTATGTTTGAAAAATATGTTGTTTTATGAACCTTCGACGTGGTTCAAGTTTAAATAGTCTTTGAGCGAATTTCTCCAGAGGGTATTAAACGTCAAATGTTCCAAATGGGACGAGCTGAGTTTAATGGATAAATGCGAAGCGATGATCGCAATATATTGGTCGCTTTGGTGGGCGGTCACGTGGCTTTCAGCCGCCGTTTGCCGCCACGAATTGTGTTAACATATTCTGTGCAGAATGCGCGCGGAAATTTGCATGAAAAGGGGCGCGGACAAACGAACGCGTTCACAATTTACCTTTTTGTTGTTACATTTATGTGCGCTTTTTCAGCGGCTAGCAGCTCTGAATTATGATTACAGGCACTGGTGGTCGGCTCATTCCCACAAAATACGTTATTTGCGACTCGTTTTATGGGTATCAGGATAATAAGGATTCGTGTTTTTGCACTCGTAAATTAGCATACTGTTTGAACTTCGGGAATTGAAAAACGATCTCATGCTAATATGATATCTCAAGTCAGCTTTCTAAAATATATTGTATAGATTCTTAAAATGTATACTTTTTTGGGATTTATTTCATGGCAAATTGCAGGATAATATTGATATGAAAAGTTTTTGATTGAATTACTTTCAGACCCAAGAATTAAATTATTTGAAAATATTTCTAATTTGCAATAAAATATCTTGCGTTTTAGACTGTTTTCTTAAATTATTTATCAATATAATTTGTGTAATGTTACATCCGAGAAAATTTTAAACCCATATTCAAACGATAAAGTTTAATAATTTCTAGATTTTTTGAACGGTAAACTTTATTAATCAAATTTGGTGACTGTTTTTTTGTGATTTTTGTGATTTTGGTATTCAATATCCTTAAATTTCGAGTTTTGTTATCTTAAATTAGACTGAAACGATGCAGAATATTAACATTGAAAAGGTTTGTTTTTCTAAGTATCTTCAGACACAAAAATTAAATTTTAAAATTATTTCTTGTGTGCAATATTTTTTATTGCAATATAATGGTTTGGGATTTATAATATTTTGATTCCTCTCTATCATCAATATTAATATTGAACTAGGATAATGTTATGATAAACTAATTCTTGAAGCAGAAAATTTTTCAAATTATATAAAGTACTGAAATTCTTTCATGTTTTGATGTTCTTCTTGTACCCAAATTTTATTTTGTGCTATATAATTTTTGATTATTAATATTTTTGATAATATACATTTTTTCAAAATTGTTTACTCAAATTTTTAGTTTCATTTACGAAATATTGTTTTGGAAATTCTTTTCGAAGAATTTTCTGCCATTTATGTTAAAATATCCCTTAAAAGGAAACGTCAAGATAAATCACTGATGAAGTCAAAAAATGCTGAAATATATGAAAATAAAAATAAGCCAAAAAAATGTTATTTTCTTCGATAGAGAAGATTAAAATCTGCTTTTATTGCATTTTATATATAACAAATTGACATATCGATCAAACTAATTATTCGATTACTAACTAATAATTTCATTCATATTTTTTTTCTTTACAATTTATTCTGTAATAATAACAAATTGGTTAATTTGAATAACATGAAAATTTCAAAATCCTTCAAACTTCTTATATTAACACAAACTTATAGTATATCTTGCTAAAAATTACATTTTTTACAAAATTAATTTGCCAAAACCATACTGAGACAATATTTTAAGATATTTATAATAGTCAGTACATGAAATGTATACAAGTTGAAAGTTGAAAGTTCACAGCGAATAAACGACGAAAAGATAGTGGAAATAATTGAATATGGAATATATGTACAAGATGGGAGGAAAATTTGTTCAACATGGAATTCAGGATGGCCATATACGGCGAATATGAGTTCCGCTTTCAGATGTAAATCGCCGGTTAATTTCGACGATTTGCAGTAAACGAGCAGCAACAGCGTGAAGCAAATGGGAAACGCTGCATGCATTTAATGTTGGGCTTTTAGATAATAGCGCAACGTTTTAGATATATCAGTTAAACACGCCTCGGATTAAGTGATTATCCTGCTAAAAGCCCTAAAAGTTTTAGAAACGCTTTTCGCCTCGCCGTCTCGCTCGCCCACATCATTTTCAAATCGCTCACTCTTCCGCAAGAAGATACTTGTAATAACCCCCAAACCAATTTCATACCCAATGATAATCCATTAGTACCATTCACCAAAGTATTAACTCCGAAACTAGTTGATGATGAAATCTAATTAATCATTTTTTCGTCATCCTTCCGCTCAAATTTGATCATCCTGCATATATCCTTCAAAAAATATTCGAAACATTAAATTTGATATTAAATTATATGAATTGAAATATTTAAATTGCATAAAATAAAATACGTTATGAAAATACGTCAAGAAATCTCGGGGTAATAATAAAAGCAGTTGAGAGTGGAAGAAATTTGATTGCTCGAACGAGCCCCAGATTTCTACTCGTAAAACCAATACCTGCAAGGATGTAAAGGACGAAGAGTGCTTCCATGGAGGACTACCTAAAATGGTGTGTTTTATGCGATGAAATATAAAAGAAAAGTTACCAGATTCACACACATGCACAGACATATTCAACGATTCATCAATATATGTATGTGGAAATGTGTGAGCTGCACATATGGATAGAATGTGATGGCTTCGTGGATGACTTGAAGAGTTCAGAGGCACGAAATAGAATTGAAAGGAAATCGAATAAAGAAAAATTTATATCATAAAAGGGGAAATGACAAATCAATATGTGCTTTTCGCTCCGCTTGCGTAAGTGTGAAAGCAATCAAGGTGTTTTCCGCTTTTTACCTTCCATGTACCTGGAATAATGGTGGTCGTTGATGACAGATTGATGCTTTCAATTTTTAATAACGACGATGATTAATGGTTTCTAATGGCTGGCAGCATAATAAGTTGAATAATTGTAGATTACATTATTAGTATGACAAATACAAGTTTATACGACATTTTATCGTTCGAAAAATTTTTGTTCAAGAATTGTCTAAAATTGTTTGGTGTTCTAATATGACAAATTATTTATTATTAGTTTATTCATTCGTCTTGGTACTGGTATGTATAGTTACGTAAAATATACTTTATGAATAATGTTCATAAAGTCAATTACTATATTGTTGTGATCAATAAATGGTCAAACTTAAAAAATTTCAAAAGTTTTTGTTAACGAAAAAAGTTAATGTGGGTTATCTAATTAATAATTCATTAAGTGCAATGAATAAAAAGTTGATTATTGTTCAAGAAAGATATGAAAAATAAGGAATTTAACGATATATTTCCTAAATACAATCCATGGATTATTTTCATATATCTGCAGTTTAATTATCATAAATTGTTTTTAACATTGCTAAAATAAATTCTACTGTGTTATATTTCTTTTTTCTGAAAATTTGCAAAAGGATAATTGAAAAAGAATGGCAATTCCAGATTAATTTTACACAAAGAATCCAATAAATCCAAGAAATCAGTGGGTTACTGTTCCATGCGGCATTGAAGTCTCCAGGTTATTCGCTAGTTTGTGTATCCAATTTTCACTTATCATATAAATTTTTAAGAATGTTTTTCAGACATAAATTTCTCATATGTAAGCATGATCTAAAGAATAGGAAAGGATTGTAAATAAAGCAAGTTATGCAATATTTTATGGGCCAATTTCAGCCAAGAAATTTTGAGTAAAAAATAAACTAAATTGAATTTTCTTTAAATACATTATGATTAAAATTGTTGGATATGTAAAAATCCTCAAAAGTCTCTGGACTTTATACTTTTTCGATAATCTTTGGGCTATTTCACAATTTTCATATCTTTTTGCGAACGTATAATATTTTAGTAAAATTCTATACTTAGTAATTATTTTTAGGCTGGAAGTATAATAAATTAATATCTCACAAAATGAACAATTTTGCCTTTTTTAGTGTAATTTTTTCTTGATTTTTTCAGAAAAATTGTTTAATAATAAAATTAATTGATATAATGCCGAAGACTTTCAGCTAAAGTGAAACATGGAAATGAACTATGAACTGATGACTTTGTAAAATAACACAAAGAAAATATAATGAAATTATAGAGTATTCGATTTGATGATAACTTAGAGAAAAGAATCAGGATGCTTAAATTTTCGGGGATGAATTTGATTAGGAATTTGTTATTAGGTTTATATTATCTGATTTATTCATAAATATTTTAGAGGAACACGTTGGCTTTTGTATACAGTAATTGATTAAGAAGGTTATGAAGAAAATTATTCTGGTTTAAGTGACATATCCTTTTGCTCAAATTCAAAATCTTCTCTCTCGCATTCTTAGTATAACATAGTCCAATAAAAAAATGTTTATTAACACATAAAATAAATTTCAACTCATAATTTTCCTTATTAAATATGAAATTTTGGGATGGTAATTATCCTCTTACTATATAACAGGATAACATTAAAAACTCAATATTTTTTAATAACATTATTCACTGTAAAAGAAGAAAAAGAAAAAAAAATGAAAACATTTTAACATTTCAAAAATATTCCAAAAAGATTCTAGAATGAATCCTAAACAAACGAGTCAACAATTTTTCATCCACCTACGAGTGATATGAAGCAGCCGAGAGCTTCCAAATTACAGAAATCGCACAAGCCTCACAAACAATTATCAATTTCCTGTTACCCAACTCCCCGCAACAATTTGCACGTCAACTATCAAGGGAGGGCCGACTTGCTAATGTTTCAATTCAAGTTGAAGCGACTCCCCCGACAATAAAATCATTTCGAAACGTTCTCCCGCATTATTTTTCCATGTAATCCACTCTGCGGGGGCGGTTTGAGTAGGTGCGCCTATACACGCGGAGCCTTCATGAAGACAGCAATGTGGGTTATCTCCGGGGTTAATCCCTTCGAGTAATAAATACAGTCCCTCGCCGATGGCGCAGCGGAGGCGGCGGCGGCGGCACATCCCATGTGCGGTTTGTTGTTCGTAATTGTTATGTAAGAGTAGTCGAGGAATGCTTCACTGTTACATTTAACGTCGCTAACGGGGGCTTTTGCTGCCGCCCGCGCCGTGCCGTGTATAGTTTTCCAAGTGAGGCCTCCATGGGGCATCAAAATTGCGCGCAGACCAACCAACTAATATGACTATGGCCGCCCGCTGGCCGCCTCTTCGCTGCTGCATCGCGGCCGGCGCTTCCGCCAAAGAGCTTATACGTGTTAGCGCATGCTGGAATGGCCCAACGTACGTGCATAACATAAAGGCATGCCGAAACTTAATTCAATCAAATACAATGTAATTGTTGTTTATGTTCTAATTGCATTACGCAACATCCGGTGCTGCTGGCATGTTGCAATATGTATTAAAAATGGGTAAATTATTTTGACATACATATTAGATGCCAGGGTAATGTTTGTATTTTTTTAAATAGATGTATAAAGTCAGAAAATGTCAAAAATGTTGAGCCTATTCTTGGTATACAAAATTGAAAGACAGTTGTTAAAATTTTGAAATCAATTTCGAAATAAATTTAAATATTTTTTAATTTTTCAATTTATACATTTCCTGCTAAAATATAGATTAATTCATTATCGTTTTACGAAACTTGGAAAATGTCGTTTCAATTCTACAAATCGGTCCAGTAGTCCCCGAAAAATTCTAAAAAGTCAGCTTCGCCGGTTGTAATGTAAATAACTATTCATAAATAATCATAAAATCTGAAATTTCGCTAAACTCAAATTTGATACATTTGTAATATGGCAAATTGTTGTTTATTTCTAATTATATGATGACAATTTAATAAATTTCAGGACTATAAATTATTGTATAGACACATTATCATAACGATCATATATCCGCACAATCCGTCATTAGAAACCAAAGTTATAAACGCGTAAAGTTTGTGATTGATTTATCCAATTTATGTCCAAAATTTAATGAGACGTCACATGATGCGACCCTACCGGAAGCCATGACTCCGTCTGTCATTAGATATCTCCTTTTATTACCCCAATTTCAGCGTTAATAGTTTCAGAAACCCACATCAACAAATTAATTTATTTTGGGATCGCGAACCGGAAGTGCACTTAAACTTTCAAACTCATTTTGCAAATTTAATACTTCAAAAATAATAGTGATACATACATACTTCTATTTGATAGATTTACATGTGAAATATCAAGTAAAATATAAATTACTTCGGGGCAGTCTAAAAAGTCTATCCAATAAGTAGTTTTCAAGTTCCAATTATTTTTTTTTGTTGAAATTTTGAGTGTGAAACTTGAAACGAAGAGGACGAACAAGCAACAACAAGTATGCGAAACCGCACTTAATTATATTAAAGTAGTTCAAGAGATTCTTGTTCGGGAACGCATTCAACAAACACGCATATTTCAGCGGGGCATTAGATAGCGATCCTGCAGGACTCATGACTACGCAAGTGCTGCCGCATCGCTTCCCGGTTGCAGAAAGTATTTCATTGCGTTCCCTGATAGTCTGATTCGCATTCTGCTCATGCGGAAGTTTGCTTGCGTAAATGTGTCGAGATCGCTGTTAAGATTAAATTTGTATGTGCCTGGATGAAAGAGTATGTTGTGTTTACCTCCAGCAAAGTTTACTGTGTGTGTGCAAAAAGCGAGAACTTTCACAAATGCGAAACTGGAATAACATATTTTTTTATTCCAATTGTATAAAGTTCTGTTTTTTAGTTTTTGTTACCAGGAAGACCAACATTTAATATTATCTGAAACAAATATAAATGATGCTGTTTTTTTTTTCTAGAAGCGAGAGAAATAAATATTTTACTAGGGACTGAAATAGATGAAATTTTTGAACTGAATCAACTGTATGGACTCTTCTTCTGAAAAATATGTTTTAATCACACGTATTCAAACCGTCTTTAAAAATTCTGGAAGTTCGTTATAATTTTGCATTTCTCACACTTCTTCAAAGGTTTCATATTTTTTTTATTATTATCTATAATTAAAACTTCTCAAACAAATGTTCAAGAAATTTCTGGGCAAAATATGCTACTGATATGATTACAAATATCAAAGATGTGTTAAACATGGCCTTAACTTGCTAATTTGCGAAATTTGATGATTTACTGGTGTAATTTGTCGCACATTACCATATCATAAATTTTAGATTCATTTTCACTTCTAAAAACATTCTACCAACTTTTCCCCCATAAGACAAAATGTTTATTTTTAAAACTTTTCCAAAAAGAACATAAATTCAGTCGTCAATCATTTTGTCAGTTCTCAAATTTCTTCAATGATTTCATTATATTTTTTGTTTTGTAATCCAACTGAAAGAATTAATTGTCTTTCAAATTCTTCATGAAATCATTCTGAAATAAATATTATAAATATTTATAATTATTATATTTATAAATATTATAAATATAATTCATTCTGAATTTCAAATGACTCTGAGCTTTCGATCATTTTCTGATAAAATTTGATAAATCAATCAAAAATTAATCCTTCAACTTTTGATTTTGGATTTCTTGAAATATATACTTTTTTTCCAAAGCACATTCATATGTGTAAAATAGAGACCTTTGCTAGAGAGAAATTTCTGTAGCATTAGATAATAATTTTTCGTTTCTCACATTTGTTCAATGATTCCATTATTTCTTTTGTTTTGAAACCCATGATAAAGAATTATACTTCATTAAAAATTTTCAATGAAAATATCCTGAAATAAAAGCATAAAATTGCAGTGCAGAAAATAGCAACCAAAAAAAAAGTATAAATAAATGCGCCACAGGCAAGTAAAGAAGTTTGCAGAAAACTTATGCTGAAAATCGCATTGTCTTCACTAATGAAACGTTATAGAATGCATTAAGCAGCAGATAATTAGCCGTCATTATTCCGATTGGCATCGCAAATACAGATTGTATTGTAATCGTATTCCAGTCGAACGCTGGCCGAAACCACCTCAAAACGCCATCCCGGCTGATTGCAGTGCTAACGAAGCCATTTGCATAATGAAGATAATTAGTGCTTATAATAAGCAAACCATCTGATTAGGCGAACGGCAAACGTGCGACATGCGCACGAAATTAATTAATTTCGCATCGTTGCGCTTATCGCGAAAACGTCAAGCGTGCGCATTTTTGCGGAATTGAAATTTATATGCCATTTAGTTCCGTGATAAAACCGCACAAAAATGGCGAGAGTAAACGTTATCATTGGGCATTAAACGTAATTTATGTGCGCGGACCGCCGGATCGCAATTATTAGCGAAGCGAACTTTTTGCCGCGTCGCTAAAATATCCATCCGCGCATAAATATTTATTTATTCAAGGCGTATACTTATCACATAATGAGGGTAATTGAATTAACATGTTAATTAGGTTTAGGGGGTACTCAAAATTTTATTAGGCGATTTTGGCCGGCCGAATAGAAATATTTTATTACTTTTAATTTATGGGTGGGTGGAATAATTTTTCGAGTTTCTCTTTGTTGTAAACGGGAAAAATATGCAAAGTGTGGCGAAGTGATGCAACATGTCCTGTTTAGGGACAGGAAGTCCCTAGCGGAAACAATTAATTAACCGGATGTGTGGCTATTAGTTCACAACATATTTTCCAATTTTATTTTTTTTCCTATGGTTGTTTGAAATTAATATTGAAGTATCAAAAATAAGCACTTTTTTATTTCAGAATGTTAATCATTTTTTCTGTAAGATATCATATAATACTAAAATTTTCAGGAAAATTTAGTTCTCGTTTCTTCATTTTCAAATCTCTGATATCATTTTCATCAGATACTGCAATATCTAAGTGATAGCAAAAAATGCAAAATTTGAATCCCTAATCATGAAATTAGGTAAATTTTGAAAACACAATTTAACAGAAATGCATGAAATAAAAGTTCCCGACAATTTCAACATGAAAATCTTATAAAAATAATTTATCAAACTTTTAATAACTAATTTAGAATATGAACATCTTGTTCAAAATTTTCTATCATGAAAAATTTAAATTTTTAATATAACTACATGAAAATAATTAGTTTTGAATAAATAATTATCAAATTCTTATTCTTCATTATCGTTATACAATATAACTACTCTACATAAAATATTCTTTGACTTACTAACAAGTCTACTAATTGTAAGTTAGTTAACTAAGAAAGCTTTCAAAACTTCTTATAAAATTGTCAATTATGTCAAAATTTGTAGATAGCAAACTTACTAACGAACCTACTTTTTGTTATCCTTTCTGATGGTAAAATTACAAAACATCGGGATATATAAATATTTACCATATGTGTGCCAGAAAACATGTAGCTAGAGTAGAAAGCATTCGCATGGAGACTTCTGCATGCGATCTATATTTGCCAGAAAAGGACGATACATGCACGACAGGATCTTTCCAGGATAGCACTGTACAGAGCGTATTTAATTAGGCTTGGCTGACGCTGATAATGACGTGAACTTTATTATAGTTTGGAAAACTGAAATTTCCCAGCACTTCGAGTTTGCAAACGTATACAAAACTGAGTTGGCAAGGAAATAACATTCCAGTATTCCAGGCAGATCCCGGATGCATAAACTTTGTTTTATTTATATTTATTTTGCATCATTTTTGCTCTGCTGGTTAAAATTTAGAATTCATTAATATGTTAATGCACATTAGTGCTTTGAGAGAAAATTTTACAAAATCATTTGTAGCGATAATATTTGAAGCCCTGAAAAGGATCTAAAACTAAAATAAATAGAAAATGATGCTGAGAAAATTGGGTTTTTAATGTCATTGTTTTTATTGTTAAATTTCATGGACTAGAATCATAAGTAAATTATTTTAGTAATTTAACGTGTGAATCTTGAGAAAAGGATTTTTAATAGCAGAATTACCAAATTTGGAAGCGTTTAAAGTAATGCAATACTGAAAACCTGTGTATCTGCTTCAAAAATATAAAAAAATAATTAATATGCTAAAAAATTGCCATTGTTTATAGAGTCCTGAAAGTTATTCCAAATTCATAATTAAATTTTTTGATTCAAAACTGAAGATTTCGATGAATGTTCATATCTTTTCAATATTAATCTGTTAATAGGAAAAAGCAAGATTTTAGATAATTGAAGGAACTTTCAGGATTCCTTTTCAAAAACTGATTATAACTGGATATATCTAATTAATTACTTGTAAACAAATTTATGCAAACAAAATTACAAATGAGAGAAATCAATACGATCAATCAATCATTAAAATGTTTCACAAAAGAAATTTTGATAATTTATTGGTACAAGTTGACATCAGAAATTAAAGTAACAATTTTGGAAATTGAGTTTTCTTAGAATATCGCATCAAGGATTCTTCGTGTTATATTGATTTGATTTACTTTCATTTGATTTTCTTTTTACCCTTTATGAATTATTTGGATTTTCAATTTGAACAATTTGACACTTTAAAACCAAAAATCAAAGTCATTGCAAATTTAATTAACTATAAATAATGATAACATTCGCGATTTCTTTATTAGCTTACAAATAATTATGAAACAACAATATTTGATCGCTCTTATATGGAAATACAATAATAAATGGATACCCCATGAATGAAATGAAAATGCCATTCGCCAAAATGCATTCGCACATATCGAATGCAAATACGCGCATAGTAAACATGCAAGCAGCAGGCACATTGCGGCCAAAATTGGGAAATTCCAATACGCGATACGAGCGCAAGCATTCTTGCCAATATCCCCTCATTCCAGCAGCGAAACACATTGTGCAAATAAAAATCTTGGCGCGGAATTTAATCAAGCCTAATAGTTGGAATTTGCATTAATAAAGTTATTTAATCAATTTGCGTACACACACTCGTCGCTCGCATATGCAGAAGGAGCTTTCGTACAGCAGGAGGGCGGCAGGAGGCGGCCTGAAGAGTCCTCATTGACGTAGTTCCTGCACGAACTCCTTGCGCCAGTAGATCATTTGCTGGGGCTTCGAGCAACATGCACGTCTAATCTGGGCTCGACTAAATTAGATTCGACGGATAAGGATGCGCGCAGGATAATGAATGATTAGGAACTCGCATAAAAGTCTTATTAATATGGAAGCGCGTTCGTGCTCAAATTTGCCTAATCGTGGATATTTTGCGTTGGATGTTAGTTAGTACAGGATATTCATCTTCTATTAGTTCTGGAATTTGGTTGGTTCATTTAATTTCACTATTGATATTAGCATTGAACATTTATGGGTTTTGATCTTTGGTTTTAGACCTTCAATTTTGTATCAAAACTTCATATAGTTGACTAGAAACAATTTGAAGTCTTCAAAATTTTAGAAGGAGTGAGGTTAAAAGTTAGTTATGAATCTTGCTGTATTATGATTCTGGTTCTAAATTTACATTCGTACATAAAAATTGTTTTTCTGAATTTGATTATCCTGTTAACAATTAAACATTAAGGTTTTTGCAAAGTTATAATAAAAAAAAACAATTTCGTTTGATTAAATATTAATTTTGGAAGTGAATCCTGAAATATCGTTTAGCTTGCCAAAAATTTCTTATTTTTTATTCAAATAGAAATTAAAATATTTATTAATAACGAAAACAAACGAATATTTCTGAAAGACTTCAGACTTTTATCAAAAGTACAAATCAGAATTTCCTATGAATCTGAAATAATTTTCAGTATCTTATCAAAAGCAAATATGCTAATAATAACACTGATACTAATACTAATTTTTTTGAATTTTAACTTTGTTAACCTTATATTAGGTTTTTGGTATTGCATTAAAACTTCCAAATTTGACAGTGCTATCAACGATATATTATTTTTATCTGCATTGCATTCTATAAAATCATAATATAGAAAAAAATGATAATCCCTATAAAAGTTGGAGTAATATTAACAACTTTAAATGAATAAACATGTCTAACATCTTCTCAAAAGGAAATCCTGAAAAATTTCCCAATTTTCCAAAATATTCTTACTCAAGTTGAAATTCTATTGAACATTTGATATGTTGCCAAAAAATGTGGGCCATATCTTCAAATTTGAATTTCCAAATGATAATGTAGCTTTCAATGCTTTCAAAATTTTTCATAGCCTACAATTTATGCCAATTTTTGAAAGAAAATCCTGAAAGATTTTTTTATTATTCACAGTCAAATACAGCTGAAAATATTGATTAATATGGGAAACATACAAACATATGTAAATATTTCAGATTTGTATGAAAAGTACAAATCGGAATGTCTCAAAACTAATTTACAAGATCTTATAGAGAATAAAGTTTAATTTCCTAAACTTTATCTTAGGTTCTTGATGCTGTACACTTTATAAATTTGGCAGTCTTCCTACCAACTAAACTAATTTTTATCTTGAGCATTCAATAAAATCATAATGTATCAAAAAAATGGTTAGTTTCTATAAAGAATGATTAATATTAATAATTTTAAACGGTTAAACATTTCTAAATTAATACCTTCTCGAAATCCTAAAAATTCCTTCTGAAAAGTCCTGAAAAGTTTTTCAATTTTCAAATATATATTTATTCAGGTTGGAATTCAATTGAAAATTTGATATGTAGTCAAAAAATTTGGATCAAAACTTAAAATTTTAATTTCCCAAAGACAGGAGTTTTCAATACTTTCAGAATTCTTTATAGATTTCAACTGGAAGTTTGAAAATTTATATTTTTCCAAATTTTAATATATACTCATTAACAAATGTTATATTTCCAGACGCTTACAGAAAACTATTCTTTTATGAAAATGCTTTGATGTTGCAAATTTAAGAGATAAGCTTAAAACTTCAGTTTTCTTTACCTAAACATAAAATCTAAATCTCCAAGTAAAAATTTCTCATAAAAAATGAAAGTTCAACATATTTTACATTCAGTTTTTCATTTTTGACTTAAAACTTCTAAATTTTATTCAAAGTGAATAATGATATATTTCCAGAAAATGTTGATTATTATCGAACAAGAAAATATATGATTTTTTTATATAAAATAAACGTGAATTAAAGTTTCTGAACCGGAAATATTTATTTTTTAATGAAGAAGAAAATTCATTTCTAGCGAACCAATACGTCAAAAACATGCTATGAAACAGCAATATTGATCCGCTCTATAAATATTCATTACATTAAGATGTTCTGTCAGATAACTTAATTAATAATCACGAAAAGTAATTTACATAAGTCTTCCTTAGCGTAACTACTCTCGGCAAGTTGAGGCAGCGAAGAGAGGAAAAAAAGCCAATTTGCCTCACTTTTCTTCACTATTTGCTCGGTGGCTGCTTATTTGCCTTCGCGTTCCGAGGAAATTGCCTTCAATTAGTTGCGCTTTTATCGAAATGCGCTTCTTCGCCGACCCAATTCAATATCCGTTCGTGCGCGTTTCTTATCTCTTAGCCGCATCCGCGATTTGGGGGAGTTGAAAAAAAAAAGGAGCAGAACGTGGAAAAGTGAAGATTGATAATGTGGAAAATATCAGTAATAATGTGGGTGGGTTCACTCAATGAATGAGATAGCCGAGTGAATAATGAAAATAATTAATATCCTGCCAGATTTAAACGGTTTCTTCATATCTATGATTGCGATGAACCATCCATGAATTCAAGACATAAATGCTTCTAGATTTTCTTTTTTAATTTCTTCCCAAACGCGCTAAATTATTGCAGTTTTTATTGCGAATTTAAAATTGCATAAACTTTATGCAAGAAAATTTCTTCATTAACTCACAAAATAGGAATAAACTAAGAAATTGCACATACGAATTTAAATTTTTGGAATAATGATATTTTTGAAAAGTTTTGATTTGGTACTTGATGATATCAGTTTGATATGATACTTTACTAAACTAAAAATTAAATCTTTCTGCAAATATTCTAATAGTAATTCAAAAAGTATAAAATTCAATTCTGATTGGTAAATTGTAATTAATCAATTGGCAAATGTAACTTTAGATTTGGTGAATATAATTGAGGACGCATAAGCTTAATTTTTTTCAGAAATTCAGAAATTCAGAAGATTTTAAATGCAAAATCAGATTCGTGCCACTTTTTGTTAAATACAAGTTCATTATTTGATTAAGTAAATTATGTACATAACATCAGAGTATTGACATTATTAATGCTGTAATAATTATCACACAATTTAAAAATACCTCTTAAATTAACGTCAATTGAAACTGAATTACATGTAAAATTTTCTGAATTTAAAATGACAATTTCGAATTACATTTCATAAATCGAATCACATTTATAGCATTTTGAATTAAAAGTGACGTTTTCAGATTACAATTTTCAGATTTGAAATTCATTTGAAACTTTTTCTATTTCATTTAACAATTCCGAATTTTTTTAACCATGACAAAAATTTAAGAAATCAAATAAAAGTCTGTAATCTAACCACTATAAGGGTAGTTTCCAACAGTGACGGTCGATGCAAGAACCACCGGAAGAACCAGCGAAATCGTCCTCGACTGACGTGACATCGAAACGATGTGACATTTTGATGTTGCGCATTGGGGACACTCGGGAGCGAGTGGGAACGACAAGGAATACACGAGGAGCATGACCTGGAGAACCCGTGAAGCAACCGCCATCCATGGCGCTTGTTACCAGCATCGATTTCTTTAAAAATGCAATGCACCTATCTAATTACAACGTGACGCGCTGTAAACTGCGCAACCGCCATCATCCGCAAGAACCGCACACGAATATCAGTCTCGATTTTTCCTCAATTTCCCCACCAGCAAACGTGCCATCATTGAACACATCCACACGCAATGATGATGATAATAATAAGGAGTCGTAAATGTGATGGGAATTATGAGTGCGCGTACACGAAAATGGGAAATTTCGCTCCGTGCTTCCGGACGCATTCCTCCATCGTCCAATAATATATCTTCGATGCATTATTCATGTACGGTTATGTAATGGAAATTGTTTTTACCACAAGAGTAGATGCGAGAGACGGGCCGAGAAATAATCGAGCTCGTTTTCAGCCGTGTATGATCGCATAGCTGGGTGTCAACATTTGGATGGTTCTTCATTTATTTCGTTTCATGTTTGCACTAAAATATTAACAGCGAGTCGAACGCAGCCAACAACTACAAAGTTGCCCGCAAGCGTATAAGACAAACAATTTGTCGCAAGTCTGCATAAATAGTCTTCATAAACTAGGAACTAGTTTCAATTCATTAGTTTGCTCATTAATTTTCTTCTTATCCAATCTATCAAATCAAAAAATTGTTCCATGCAATTTTGTTGAATAATTTATGTTCAAAATTACTAAATTAAAAAATAATCTAAAAATTACAACTTTTTCAAAAGTAATTCAGAAAGTGTAAAATTCAATTCAGATTAGTAAATTGTAATTTAGCGAGCAGCAAAAGTAATTCAGATTTGTATATGTAATTTAGTTTGCGAAAATTATAATTCAGATTTGGTAAATATAATTGTAAAAAGATAAGTTTAATATCAGAATTTATTAAATGTATTTAAGGTTAGTTAAACGTAATTAAGAATACATCAAATGAAATTCAGAAAAGTTCAAATGCAAATCAGATTAATGCCAATATTTTTAAATAATAATTCAGTTTTTATAGGTAAATTATTTATACATAACAACAGAATATTGACATTATTTATGCGGCAATATCGCTCAGTTTATAAATGATCTAAATCAACTTCAATGTATCTGAATTACTTGATGCTTTCTGAATTTGAAATGACAATTTCTGATTACATTTTATGAGTCGAAATTACATTTGTGCATTCTGAATTAAAAGTAACGTTTTCTGGATTACAAATTATAAATTTACAATTCATTTGGCATTTTCTCAATTTCAAAAATCTTCAATTATATTTCTTTTTCTGAAATTGATTTGATGCTATACTTCAATAAATTTGTGATTTAATGAAGGCAATAAAAACCGCAAATTATGTACGACTCAATGAAATATAAATGAGGAAATACAGAAAA
>JARJDZ010006584.1:0-10286 GCA_030264555.1 Aleochara sp. GC000083
TTGAAAGTTCCTCCAATAAGTAATGAAGGCCCCAACTCTGTCACTTCTGTAATAATTAAAAGAATAAGTTATTTGTTCACATACTGAATGAATTATTTATACAATACCTTGGACCCCTGCAGTTCATACACAAATCACATGCAAACCCATGCAAAATATATGAAGACTCCAACAACTATTGCAGCTTCTGTAATAAATAAAATACTGAATAGAGTTATTTGTTCACATATTGAATACCTTGAATACAATGTTCACAAGACATTTGTATCCTACTTTTAAAGTGAAAGAATCGGCTTATGGTGATGTATCAAGTTCGTGATTGAAAAATTGTGCCACCTGATAAGCAAATTATAATACAGCGAAAAGTCGCTTGAGGGTGCTTTCATCTGTGGAGGGAGAATTCTTCCACCAAATGTTCTGTGGGTTGCATCCGTACATAAGACGAAAAAGATTATCTTCCAGAAATTTCAAAAATAAAGTGAATTGCTTCTTAAATTACGAAAATGATTTGGTAATATCATAATAATATAACAATAATGAATAACTATACCACAGGACATACTTGACAGATGTGACATTAGGGTAAAATACCCTATAGAGAGAGTTTCACAATTGTAAAGGCTAAAGGGAAGGTTAAATTATATCTGAAAATTGTATTCACAAATAACAATAACAAAGATTCAAAATATCTTCTGAATCATCATGTGACTAGATCCATAAGAAAGCCACAATGGAATAGTGGTACTCCGGCTATACATATGTATAGGGTACCCTATCATCCTGAATGTAAAGCACCCTCTATCATCATAAAATAGACTCAAACGGTTGTCATAACGACTAAGTCCCATTTTAAAATAATAACACATTTGTTTGCAAGGTTTTTCATAAGTTGTCCGAATTTTAGAATCTTCGTTCGTGCCAAAACCATCAAGGCTATTAATTCATAATCTCAAAATGAGTTGTTCCATCTCGACGATTTCGAATTTGTCTACCAGTGTTTCCGGATATCAAGGATCCAATAAATTTGTGAAGAAAGTCGTACCTCTTGCAATGGCGACATTAATATATCAGCGTTGTAAACTGAACGAAAATTATGTAAAGCATAGAGAAATAGCTGATGTTCCGTATATTGCTTTTCGTTCCACATTATTGCCCAAGAACCACTGTGCATTTCCAATTCTCGCATCAACACGGTCAATACAGGAATTCATCGATAAGAAATACGTTCGTATATATAATTCAGTCCTGAGCGAAATTAACTATAATCATGGGTTTCAGATTAACAAAATGTATCTCACAATTGAGCCAAAACTGGAGTCAAGCCAAAAGGAATTGTTCATTTTTACATTGAATTATACCCAGCAAGACAAGAGGTAAATCTTATTAATTCATAGTATTAGCACATAATACGAAAATTTAATTTAATTTTTAGTGACAAGAATCCTGGAGGATTTTTAAATGCTGCAAGCGCCTTTTTGCAGAACATAAATAAATTAAAGGCCGTCAAAAAATACAATGAAAATGAGATTAAAATTTCTCTGTTTTGGGAATTTGTGAAAGGTAATCTTATAGCTTTACAAAAGTTATAGCTTATAAACAATCCCCTATTTGTAGATACCCCAAGTGCGTTGCTAGCCAATCGATTCAAAAGCGTTCCAACCTTTTGTGAACTTGAGCAATCGGAGCCTTTTGGTGCTACATTAGCCACACAGTTTCATGTCATTAAATTTTCCACAGACGTACAAATCTGCGGATCACCCAACAAAAATGTACCATCAGCATCACTTAATCAAACGAAAGTTAATTCCACAAAAAGGCGTAAACAAACAGAAAAGCATACAATTACTTCAACTAAAAAGATGAAAATTCAAAGGAATCAAAATATTGTTAAAATGGGTCGTAAAAAGTCAAAGTCCATAGTAGTTGACAAAGAAATTGTGCCAATGGAAATCTTTACTGAAGATTTAACTGACGATGAAAATGCCGTTATGGACAGTGAAAAATTTCATTCTGAGGCGCAAAACTCACATACTCTGAAGGAACGAAAAAGCGCGAATAAAGCAAACCCAATACTAAAAAGTTCAGCTGCAAGTGAATTCACAAATTCATCGAAAATGAAGAGGTCCGAGGGTGAAACCGCGAGCCGAATAACCAGTCCCGGCTTATCATGCCAATCGGGGCTGACCGATGATGATTATGATGATGAATGTAAGTATTTTAAATTCAACCTCTGATATTACGCTTAAATTTCATAATAATAAATATATATAACTTTTACATTTTAGTAATGCTGAATATTCATGATGCCTAGAAACGATTGAGGAATGTTACACCTCATTAACAGCAGATGCGGTTTCCAGTTATTCAATTTGAAGTATTTGACTTGCAGAATTTGTTTCATTTGAAAAGTTAAAGTTATTTAGTTTTAAATCATAAAATACTTCTGCAACTGTTGTTATAATTCATTACGATATAAATGTCCTCAATTATGAGCTCTATAGTAGTTCACATGTTCATAAAATATAATTATTTTTAAATAACGACCTGTTTACTTATCTGTAGAAACTATTGCTTAACTATAATTTAAGGATTAGTGTGGTTTTGGTTTTTAACCTTAATAATAACTCACAGAACATCCTTATGGAAATTTTGAACCGTTGTTGTTCATAATTCAATTTTCAAAAATTAACCGTCTTCAAATTCGTATGCGCCATCTACGTTTCAAATATTTTCTGGAAACGGTTGGAAAATAGAAGATATATTTTATAGCCTACACAAAAGCGTAAAATCCTTTATATTTCAAAGACGTAGCTCGAAAATATATTAGGTGTTACAAAAAGTAATTCATAATTTGCATGAATTTGAATGTTTTAATTATCTCAGAATAATCCGATTAGAAATATGCTCCATTTTATTTCATTTTAGTTCTTATTGTGAAAAATGACACAACGGTTTTGTTTTAAATTACTAACCTTAACAGTCAAAAGTTAAATATTTAGCGATACAGATATGTCAGATAACGAGAAATTGCTCATAGAGGATTTTATAAAACTGGATAAAATCGGAGAGGGTACTTATGGCGTTGTATATCGAGGGAAGAATAGGAAGACTGGTGAAATAGTTGCGATGAAAAAGATACGTTTGGAATCTGGTGATGAAGGAGTGCCATCAACGGCAATCCGTGAAATTTCCCTTTTGAAGGAATTACGGCATAATAATATTGTATGTTTGTACGATGTTATCTTAGAGGATAAGTAAACACAACGGTTTATTGTGTTCGAAAAGGAACTTATGGATTATTTTCAGGTTGTTCCTGATATTTGAATACTTACCCTTAGACCTCAAAGGATATCTGGACACATTCAAAAAGGGAAGATACATGGATCCCAAGCTTGTAAAAAGTTACCTGTATCAAATCAACGAAGCCATCCTTTTTTGCCATCAACATCGCGTTCTGCATCGGGATCTCAAACCACAAAATTTATTGATTAATAATGAAGGTGTTATAAAGGTATGTAACTATAGATACAGTTTGAAAGCAATTTGCAACAATGTGTAATTAAATTTTACAGGTCGCAGATTTTGGTTTAGGACGCGCTTTTGGACTGCCCGTTCGAGTTTACACCCATGAAGTTGTGACCCTTTGGTATCGTGCTCCGGAAATTCTCCTTGGCTCGACCCGATATTCTTGCCCCATTGATATATGGTCATTGGGATGTATTTTCTTTGAGATGGCTACTGGCAAACCTCTCTTTCAGGGCGACTCTGAAATCGATCATCTGTTCTGCATATTTCGAACACTGAGGACTCCAAATGAGCAAGTCTGGCCGGGTATTCGGAATATGCCAGATTATAAATCCACTTTTCCCAACTGGACATCATACAACCTACCGAAGAAAGCGAAAGATATGGAAGGTAATGCTGTAAAACTTTTGGAGAAGATGCTTGCTTATGATCCATCGCAACGTATTTCCGCAAAAGTAATTAAAGTGGATTCGTATTTCGATGATTTGGATCTGAGCGTTCGTCCGGAGCTTAACATTGAATATTAATGATATTCTCTATATTTGACTACTTTATAATTTTATCTATGGTAGTTTTTATGATTGTTTATTTATTATATATTTTTTGTGCAGATTTCGAGCAAATTTGATCATCGACTGCATTTATCGTCCTTTAGTCTCAATTATAAGCACTTTTATATGTATAATTTGTTTTTAATCATCATAAAACATGAGTAAGTATTTATATTTCTGAAACTAAATTGCCTAATTTGTGTTGGCTCAAATATTATCACTTCAGCCAAAAAGTCAATTGTTCTTAAATTTTCCCAACTGTGCCAGTGAGGAATTGGTCCAATGATCGCTTTGATGTCTAAAATTAATTTGTTCTACAATTGGTAAAGTTAAATTTTCTATACAGCTAATGGCGATTCGACCTTGATTCGAAATAATATGAGAATCCAACTTTCTCTTTCAAATGGATAACAAGAGACTTAAGTTAGTATTTACAATTCATGAATACAAGTCACATTTTCTTCAATGTTTTGTTGAAATAGGGCTACAAGGAATAAAAACATTAATCGTTTTTGAGTACGTTTTCAAATTCTTTTCCTCACTTATAGAACAATTCAGTTTCATATAATTTTTATTTCTACTTTGTAGTAGATTTCTTTGATTATTTCATTGATCAGAAGATTTCCAGATTATTTTTACAAAGGTGATAAACAGAAAAACTCTTACATTAATTTATAAACTTATTATTTTCCTTTTATATATGTTTATGATAAAATCAATATATTTAGTATTTACAAAAAATTCACACAGTCGCTTTAATTAACATGTTGGCGACAACGACAAATCACACACATAATGCTTATTTTACTTTCAAAAATCATCGGCGTGGTGGTAGTTTGGTTTCACATCTATGCGAAGAAGCTTTGACCATTTATTTGATTGATTTTATTTTACAATTACACGACGGTTCCGTACTTGCAATGCATGCAAAACGTATGCGTCATCGATGAAGGAAACAAATTGCAAATTCAATTCATAAAAGTAACATAAGACGAATTATTTATGGGCGACATTGCGACTAATTAGCAATTCGTCGTCGATCGTTTTTTCTTTACAGAATTAAAGAAACATTAAATATTATAACCAGCGCACAAATTGTACGTTCTTAGTAAATGTTACGCAGCAAGAGCAATAAAAATATTAATTAGTACAACGATGATAATAATGATAAATCGCAGCAACTACTCATAGTCAGTCATTCCCATTCACAAATGTACATTCAAAAATATCCTCTTATACTGAGTAGAATAATAAAATCTTCATAAAGCAAAAACAAATCTTCAAAATACATATTTATCTTATAATCCAACAAATACCAACACATTGTTGATTGCTATCATTATATCAATTTCATTTCTAGCTAATATGTACTTGGCTATCCTGTCTTCTAAAACGTTATTTGTCTTTCTTCGTAACTGACGCAATTCGATTCCACAAATTAGTTATTGTACAATGGTAAAGTGCGACTGTAATTTCCAAATGAATTTAAATGCAATATTCGTCAGTAATCGAATTACGTCTAGTCTTCTTGAATTTTGCGGTAGTCCTCTTGTTTCTTTCCAGCATTCTGTACAACAACTTCGTTAAACTAAAAAGATCACTTACATTCTTCTTGGCGGTACTGCATATTCCAACTTATGTGGCGCAATCGTTATGTTACAGGCAACACTTTAGAATCGTGCTATGCCATAAGTGTTAACAACTTGATTAACTACACATATCAATTTATACTTATCATAAATCATTCTCTGTTCCGCACACATCGTGAATCGCATTGTTCATTATCATCACTTAAAACTACTTCCGTTCTGAAGACAAATAATTAGTAGTGGCATCAAAGCAAGTTTTTGATATGAAAAGTATTGCACGCAAATTTAACGCAGTAGAATAGTATACTTAAAAAGGCGAAATATTAGACTCGTCTATCCTAAAAAAATATAGTATCAATCTGAATTAGGTTGTATTTTGATTATACATATATAATAAATACATCCAAGTAATATAATGACAAAGATATTTCTACTAATATTCGCTTTTGATGTGATAGCCAATAAATTAAATTTGTTAAATAACAAAATTCGGAATCGTGTACTGAATAGAATAAATCTGTATTAATGGTTAACTGATTACGAGAAAAATTCTTCAAATTTCTTTGCGGTCAATTAATAAATTGCATTTTTTGTTAATTCGTTAATTAGTAGTTATTATAAATCACATTTATACACCGTTCTTTCATATCATTTTAACTTGCCTCAATTCGTACTGTTTATATTTTAGCATTAAAATTTTTCGTTAAAATGGTAAATTTGTAAATTGTGCATTTCGCTTCATTCTTATCTAATGCAAGGAGGTCGGTTACTTCTTGTCCAATAGAAAAATGCAGTATTTCCTGTGATGATAAGAATGGACAATCACAACACAGTTGTTATCTTGCAGATGTAAATGGATGAACGAATTCAATGATATCTTCAAGCATTATGATAAGAATTGCATTATCATAATGACAGTAAAATTCTTCACAAAGATTTCTTGCCAAGCATATTATGCTGAATATGTCATCGCTGACGCTTGGCGTATTTTGTTAGCTGTGTGCTCCTTTCAACCTTAGATACTGCTGTTGCATTTCGCGTTACTCGGTATGTACATGTTCATATCTCTTTGTGTACATGGTTCTGACGAGAATGTAGATGTGCGATGTTGTTTTAAAGAATTGTACACTTCCGCTTAGGCTTCACTGGCATCACTGGACACAGAACGGCTCTGATCGCTTCGTCGAATACTGTTTTGAGGCCCTTCTGCGTGAGCGCCGAACACTCGAGGTACTTGACGGCGCTGATTTCTTTCGCCATCGCCAATCCCTAACATTGCATCATTAAAATGTTGCCCTTGCAACTGCATTATGTACTCACCTGAGGATAGGTGATTGGAGTCAGCTTTTTGTCCTTTAATTTCTCGATGGTGTTTCGATCGTCACGCAAGTCTAGCTTTGTGCCCACCAGAATGATGGGTGTATTTGGGCAATGATGTCGAACCTCTGGGTACCACTGTGGAGAATATAACACTTAGATGATTCCTGAAGGCATAGAGAATGATGGACCTTACCTTTGCTCGGACGTTTTCGAAGGACGCTGGATTGACAAGTGAGAAACATATCAGAAACACATCAGTCTGTGGATAGGAAAGTGGGCGAAGCCGGTCGTAGTCCTCCTGACCAGCTGTATCCCACAGTCCGAGGTTGATGGGTTTGCCATCAACCATAACATTCGCAGAGTAGTTGTCGAACACTGTCGGTATGTATTCGCCGGGGAAGGCATTTGTAGTGTAGCTTATGAGTAGGCATGTCTTACCAACGGCACTGAAATGCAACAGAGAGCCGATATTAATATCTCGCAGCGCTTATGTAAATTCAAATTGGGCCATTGGACACATTCGCAGTGTGAGTGTGGAAAAAGAAGAAGCCACAAGCCGTCAATTCCGCGACCACCAGTCTTTCTAGTGACTCAATCACTCGACGTCATTTGTCGTCGTTGGTGGGTCAGCAGACCAGCAGCAGCAGTTCTACATGCAATGAATAGGAATATGAAAATGTGCAATTGGAAAGAGCTCACGTACCCATCACCGACGACAACGCATTTGATCGCCTGCATCCTCCCCTCGTTGCGATTCACGAATTAAAACTGGCAAGTCGTATCTATTCTATGTACACCAGGCGATCGTGCGGCTGTTGCTGGATGACGGCGCGAACGATAGACCAAATAGCAAAAGCCACTGCTTGCGGCGGGCACAATCGCTCTCTCGCCGTGAACGGATCGCAAGCTGGGCACGCTGGGTGTGTATACGGGATAGATATGAACACACTCCGTGGATGCTATGTATTCTCGGTGGAAGCGCCGATGAAGGCCACGATTGCACTTCGGATGGCTTGATGAGTGCGATTGGAACTAGCGGCATGCACCGTACATCCGATAATCGAATGTAGTCTGTCGTGCTGCGTTCGCCCACACTGCTTAGCACATTTATCACGGCACTGCACGATTCGAGTGTGCGAATCGAGAAATACCCAAATCGCGTTTTCTGATTACGCGTATTTGCGAAGTTTCGTCAACGTACAACGCCCCACACGTAGAAGGCGACGCTGGTGACCGAATGCGAATAAGCTGGAATAAGCCGAATAGAGCATTCTAAAATGACGTCACGTCGAAGCTTTCCTTGCGGATCGAATGAAGGTCATGCGGGATGTCAACTTAAAATGACAGATTTCTAGGTTATGTTCGTGAAAGGAGCGTGGAGGGAGAATGTCTGGAGAGAGCGCTAACTCGAAAAAGTGTCTATTTACATAAGGGTCATAAAAGGTTCTTCGTGGTCGCTCAGTCAGTGGCGTCGGAGTAGTGTGCTAAAAAGNAATCTCAAAATGACAGTAAATGACAGAAAAAGACCTCTAAACCTGCCTTGAAGGCCAAACGAAAAATTTACATGGCAAGAATAGGTAGCGCTACCTCCAGACCTACTCCCTCCACGGAAAGGAGCGTGGAGGGAGAACTATCCCCACGATTTTGTTTAAAGTTTTGTTAAAAGTGTATCATTTTTTATTGTTTTATTATCTTTGCTTTCAGCAAGCTCATTGCGCAAATAACCGGTAAGCAAAATGCAATTAAATGGGAACGTTAATGCACCGTTTTATATTAGCAAATGTATAATGTAATAAGTAAACAAACTACTTTAAAACAAAATGATAAAAATGAACTTCATCAAAGTCAAACATGAAAGCATAAAAAATATCCATATCCGTATAATGTAATCATGAAATTATAGATTGTTAAATTTACCTAAAAATAAAACAACAACTTTGTGAAACTTGCTGAAGTTTTTTAGAAAGCAGTGAAGTATTTAAATAATGAATGAATATAAAATATGAACTAGAAAATTTCTCATATAATATGAATATTCTGAGAAGAAACAATTGTCTGAGGATCCAGAAATAAAAAGGACTTTGTGTAATAAGCATAAAAATGTTAATTAAGATATTCTTAACACTAAATAGTGAAACATAAAAAACTTTGAAACCAATTTTCAATAATATTTGCTAATAAGAACTGAACAGAGTAATGTTTTAAATAATGTATCTTCTCAGATTTTGTAAGATCAGCAACAATTTGTCTGCATAATGTTTTTATAGACTTGGTAATTATTTTATTCATCCAGAAAATGTGTTTTCTGTTGAGGACCTGTTACTCTTCCATAAATTGATGTATTAGCGATGAAATCACTAATGAAGACATTTTTTCTTCAGTAATTTTCGTTACTGATTCGAAAATTGATGTTGAAATTTAAGTCTTTTCATTTCACAAAATACTAGTGCAACTAGTTTCACAGTGGCCTCTTGAAATTAGTTTTTTTTTCAAATTAGTGTATCGCGAAATAAAAGGAAATTTGTCAAACCTAAAAAAACGTAGTTTAAAAAGTTAAAAATAAATGCATCTATTTAGGAAAACAACAGATAGTGTGAGAAACCCCCAGATTTTGCTTCACAGTTTACTAAAAGGGTTTTTAATTGCTTATTAACTTACCTATTTTCTTCTGTTCTTATTTAAATTTTAAGTAGTACTTTCCATTTCAACTTTATTCTGAAAGCATATTTTCTCTTTAATGTTGCTATATGTATATAATATGATGAGTAACAATTGGACTGGACTGATTTAGTTTAAACTGGCCCATTTCAATCATATAACAATATCCCGATAGGCAATAAAATAGAATTTGAAAAATGCGTTAAAGGGAAATAATTCTGCGAATATAACTAATTGAGATCGACAAATGGGTTTGCCTTTCAAAAGTACTAAGCTTATTTGTCATAAAGCTAAGTGTCTTTCTCGCTTATTAATAATCATTTCATCTAAAACTCAAAATGATATTGCATGTTTATTTGCATAATTAGCATAAATATCTTTGGGTTTATAAAATAGTTTTCATGATACCCAATAAAGAAACCAACTCTAATGAACTTGTTTTGTATCTACATAATTATAAAATTATTAGAATATGTAGTTAATCAGTAACAATTTATCCTCACTTCTAATAGGATGTACTATTAACCATGGTGGAAATACACAGGTGAACCAACGCGCATGACAGTTGATCATCAACCAATGAAATTGCGTGCAAATTTTCAAAACTAAAGGCGCCAATTTCAAATATATTAATCGGAATATC
>JARJDZ010006590.1:0-48286 GCA_030264555.1 Aleochara sp. GC000083
TTTGTTTACATATTAAACATATGGTAATTAATTGTTTGTACCAACCTTAAGCAGCTGCAGCCATTGCACACATCATACACAACTCCATGAAAAATGTCCCATGTTGCATGAAGTTCCTGCCACCAGATTCTGTAACAATAAAAATAATGAGTAATGAATTGTGTACAATACCTTAAGTGTCTGCAGCCATTGCACTCACTACATGGAATTACATTCAAAATATTCCATGTTGAATGAAGTTCCTACCAAGAGGTTCTGTAACAATAAAAATAATGAGTAATGAATTGTTTGTACAATACCTTAGGCGCCTGCAGCCATTGCACTCACCACATGGAATTGCATGCAAAATATCCCATGTTGCTTAAAGCCCCTGCCAGTGGGTTAGGAACAATAACAATAATGAGTAATGAATTGTTCATACAATACCTTAGGCATCTGCAGCCATTTCACTCACCACATGAAATTCCATGTAAGAAGTCCCATGTTGCATGAAGTTTCTACCAGCAGGTTCTGAAACAATAAAAATAATGAGTAATGAATTGTTGATACAATATCTTAGGTGCCTGCAGCCATTGCACTCACCACATGGAATTCCATGTAAGATGTCCCATTTTACATGAAGCCCCTACCAGCAGGTTCTGTAACAATAAAAATAATGAGCAATGAAATGTTTGAACAATACCTTGCACACCTGCAGTCATTACAATCATCACATGAGATTCCATGCCAAGTGTCCCATGTTGCACAAAGTTCCACTAAGCAGCTTCTGAAACAATAAAAATAATGAGTTGTTCATACAATACCACAGAAAAAATGAAATAACTAACAAAATTTTCCAGTTTGGAAATTCTATGCGTGACAGCACGAAAATGCAAGAATAACCAAGAAAATCAGGTAATCCAAAAAATGATACTACAAATGCATTACAGGTTGCCTATGTTAAACGTGTATGGCTGGTTGCCTATGTTAAACGCGTATGGCAAGTTGCCTATGTTAAACGCGTATGGCTGGTTGCCTATGTCAAGTCTTATCTTGACCAAGGTAAACTTTGCCTATTCAACACGAGGTGTCGCAAGTTGTATACAAAAGTTTCGCGAATTTAATTAAAAGCGAATAAATTACATTTCCATTGGGAAATTCGAAAATGTTTCGCGGCCATCTGAAAGGGCATTAAATTCTCTATTAACGACAATTTAAACCATAGCGATCCTACTGTTGGTTGCCGAGTAAACAACAAAAATAACAAAGTCTCGCGAATTTCTTTAAACGCGAAAAAATAACATTGATAAATCAGAAATGTACCGCGAGTATCTGAGAAGGAATTAAAATCTCTATAATTCAATATGAAAAATAAAATTACAAGTCCCTCTCGGCTAAAACTTCAGTTATAAAGAATAAAGTAGTGGCCGATTTTCAGTTTTAAGATGCGTAGTTTCTATCCGCATTGTACGTTTGCGCTTGAAACCTATGTTTCCTGCCTAAACAATTCCATCTAATTGCAAATCGCACTCCGTCCGCGATGGCGATTTGCCAGAGCGCAAAATGGCAAACGGTATGCCCGAAAATATGCATCCAACCCAAATTAATGAAATACCTGTGACCGACCGCACACAACATTGCATACGGCCGGCTCCGAGATAAACGCACTTTCGCACGCCTCCTAAGATTTAACACACATTGGCACAAACCGTTTGTTTGCACGACATCCTAACACCCAACCCAACTGATGCCCACAAAACTACAAATGATAATAATAGAAGAGAAGGTGTAAAACAAGCAAAACATGCAAAATAATCAAGCAAGCAAACAAGCAGTATGGTTCGCAGTAGAGCATTGTATTGATGCTACGAAATCAACTTCGCCTTGCAAAAAAACGAAATCGTTGAATGCTAAATTAGGATGGCCATACCTGCCATTAAATATCACAAATAAGAACATTGAAGTCAAATCAATTACCGGACGTTTAACGATGACAATATTTTTAAAACTGATTCTAAAAATAAACAATTTATGATGGGGAATACCGTCTACAATTTTCAAAAATAATAGTTGCGATGTACTACAAATAATAGGTCGGGCAATACCGGCCAAAAATAATAACAAAACTTAAAAACGCGACTCTACTGCGAACGAGGCCTTGAAGAGGCTCACCCTAAAGCATGGCAAAGCTAGCGAAAATATGACAAACCTTGATATCCGGTTCTCAGAAAACGGGATGACGGGCGTCGTTAACTGGGAACGATGGCTCGGTGCTCCCTCAGTCATGTCCAGGAGTGGTTTATGCAATTGATGTGTAACTTAGTTCATGAAGGTCCTCATGCATACATTTTTCTGAAACAAGAAAAGCAATAATTTAATCTAAATCTAATCATCATTGTTACACCTACTTTCTATATTAATACAAGATTCTCCCTCATAATAACAACCAAACACATATCACTCCACATTGTCCTTTCTCAAAACAGATAGCACTCACCTTTGTAATACATCCAACACTGGCTACATGGGGACTGCAAAGCCATGGCTAATTGATATTTCTCATTCCAAGAACATTGGAAGTGATATTTGATCCATGGAACTATAACAAAGAAACTGCAATTAATACCACATATTATTACAATGGGGCTGCACAAGAAGCACCTTTCTTAATTTATTTATAGCTAAATTACAGCACATACCAGAACATAAATCAGAGCTTCGTTGACCACTACTGAATGCATGTGCATAACAAGATGGCGACCTAAAAACAATTGCTAGTAGTTCTAACAAACATAAACAACGCTTCGGCTGAACAGCGGAAATAAAAACAGAAAATTCAGAAAGCAATCAACTAATAATTTGTTTGACTAATAATGAAATGAACACTTGCAAATTTGCCAACACCAACATTTTAGCTATAAAAATACTGGAAACCTACATCAATAACAAAAGACAAATCTCATAAATAATATGAAAATTGCAAAATGTAAAGTCACTAGATACTATAAGTACCGCAATCGTCAGCCATTTTGGGGCAAAATCATGGCGCGAAATTTAAATTTGACATGTATTTCATACTTCAACTGCCGCCATTTTGGGGCAAAATTAACATATCTCTCTCTAATTTTAGCCTAGGGATTGCGTTACTTATAGTATCTAGTGACATTAGCAAAATGTGATTCTAGGTGACATCTACTGGAAAGTAGTGAAAGTAGAACAACCTGTTTACAAAGTCGATAAAACAGAACTCCTAACATTGGTACAAGTCACTATACTAAAATTGAAATTATTTGCTAAATAATTATTTCATTATTATCATAATTGAAAACTCACCCTTCCTACAATAAGTCATTCCATTTAATGAGTATATCCATATATTAATTGTTGCTTCCTTTTCCTCAAACTTGTAATGTGGGCAAATAGTACATGTAGATTCTAAACGAGGCTCACTGCTTGCATTTCCACCTATATTATCAGAAACCTGAAACAAAACAGGCAATTAGCAATTGATTCAACCATCCATTACATTTATACAAACATAAATTCAGATTTAAGTGATTCATTATAAGATAATACAAAAATCTAGGGTACAAATTGATATAATTTTGCTAGTCATCAGATATACAAATACCAATGGAAAAATGTGCCTAGGTCCTTTCAAATCAAACCTAATTTTAACGTCTCACAATTCAACAAGATGGAATATTGGCCTTCTTGATTCAAAGATACTTATCAAACAGTTGAGTCACAAAATGTGGGCTTGATAAGCAAAACAAACCTTGCAGGGATTTCATTAGCCAATATGCATGATGTTTATGCACCCATCAACTATCACTAGTTTTTCTTGAAATATAATATTACAAATTGGACATACCCTGCAAACGATTAGCTTGTATTCCCAGGCGCCGCACTCGTTATTTTCATATTGTATTTACGATAAGGCGATAAATTACGATAAGAAATCTTTTCCTCCACTTGTAATACGAAATCACGAAATTTTTGGTTATCAAAATGGCTTCCAATTGGTTTAAGTCGATTCTTCATCACAATGTGGCGCTACCATCGCAAAAATGAACATTACTTATTTTTTCCGTTTTGAAAAGATAATCGCAATAATTAAACAAAATTAGTAATTAAACAAGCTTCAGCTTTAAGCAAGCTCAACAACTAATTGAATATGAAATGTATTATGTTGAATTGTTAGTACAACATATTTGCCATTATGTTAAAATGGCGTTAATGTCCAAGTTTTAAATGAATTTCTCAAGTTTTAGAACATAAAATCCATCTGCGATTAAGATTCGTAGCCCCCTATGTGATTTTTGGATGATCAATTAATTCTGTTTTCCTAAAATTTAAATTAAATTATTAAGTTATATGAAGTTATATGAACGCGTCAGAATATCAACTGGTAAAATCACGAGTAAAATATTTGCAATCATTGCGTTTGGCGACACATGCACCTTTTTTCTACTCCTATCCTTCTTCATCTATTCATAATTCTTCGAAAACCAGTTTTCATGTGCAGTACTTAATTTTAAGTACTCACTCTCATCGCGTTCGAAATGGCCAAAAACTTTCATTTCCACTTTTCCAACCAGCAAATTTTTCAAACAACTTGCGATTATAAAACACCAGATGTTCTATAAGAATGCTCTGCTATATTAAACAATGTGCAATATCTGTTCGTTCCTGCAGCAAAAACTTCAGAATAAGTTCATACACCGACTCGTTAGACTTTTCAATCTGCTTCTTAATTGCGAATTTAATCTCTTCCCGAAGACCTTTATCAGCGCCCCTCGTCCCAATTCGTCTCACTTGCATGTTGGGCAAGATTTCGAAGGTGATTTGCCCATTCTGACTGTTCCACAAGAACGCCAGCTCTTCCAAAAGGTCAATCTCGATGAGATACGACTGAAAATGCAGGTAGTAGAACGTGCGCGTCTTGCAAATTTCCTGGATGAGCGCTGGGAGGAAATCCTCCTCGTGCGGCCAATCCATTTGCATCAGGACGAAGCAGTGGCCAACGGACATTTCCGTTTTGAAGCCGGTCGTGCGTATCGCCTGCAGGATGAATTTGGAGAGATATTGCAGGATTGCGATGCGCGTCAACGGAAGGAAATGCAAATGCCGTTGAGTTCCGCCGATTGCCAACTGCTCGCAGATTTCTCCAATTGGTTCCTCCGTTGGTAAAAGCTGCAGAGCTTCGCAGATGTTATCATAGGAAGCCTGGAACATCGAATCTCTTAAGAACGACATGAAATCAAAATTGCACTATGCTTACGATGTAATTGCGTTGCAAGAAATAGACTTCGGCTTTCAGAATGAATTTCGGCAATTGCGGAAAATGCACATCATTTTCCAGGCGTCTCAAAGCGTCGTCATGCTTGTCTTTAAATGTTAAGTAGTCTACGAGAAAAGTGCTCAGCCAAAGTTCTAGATTTAGTGTGCCACTCAGCTTGACGAATTCGCGATTTAGCTGCTCGGACGAATGAATAAGGTCCCAGCAATTTGCAGCCATCGTAAATGATGACACGATGTTCTTGTGCGTTCGCTTCTCAGTTGTAATTATTGGCTGCGCTCCACTTCCGTTCGCTTCCGAGCTTTTACGTCGCTTTACAGGATTTTCCGGTATGTGACTGGGCAGATTTGGATTCACGAAAGCTTGCACGAGAAGATAAGATGGATAACTCTGCCCAGGAATATTATCCATATTTAAGCAATACAGATACTGATATAAATTGTAAAGGAAGAACAAAGCAATTGCATATGAGAATTGCTTGATTTGGTCCTGCTCATCACCTTTGAAGTTCTGTGCCTGGAACATTGATACAACTTTCTGCCAGTAGCTATCTCTGCACCAGTTTTGTGAAAATGAAGGTATAAAAGATTCCCAACCCAGTTGGAATGCAACAAATGTGAATACTTTGTAAAGGTTGCTCCATGAGTCTTCAGCACATTGTTTTGCATCATCCTAGAACATACAGATGAAAGAAAATATTATATCAAACACATTTGTAAAGCATTGCTTTTGATTACATAACATGTTTTACCTTCTTATTTGAAATGTTGTTCCACAGCAAATACAAATAATACTCAATAGCTTTGTGCAATAACTTATAGAGCTGTTTGGAAGCCAGAGTCAACTTACTGCCACCTTCATTCAACAGAGGAATGAGCTCACAAATCAAAAGTTCTCTGTATTGATTCACTGGCTGGCCTCCAGACAAATTATGTTTCTCTGCACTCAAGAGAGTTTCAATGAGACCAGTCTACAAGATAAGAAATAAGTAAAATTTAATGATTTTGTAATCAACATACCCCATGTGATGATATTGAGCTTGGAAATTTCTGAAGAAGCAGTAATAATAGTTTGCAATGCTCTTGAGTGTCTTCACAATGCTCAGCAGTTTTGACAAGCAATTTGTGCTGGACTTCAGTTGAAATATGTTTAAACATTTCACACAGGAATTGACTCTGGGTATCTAGTTCTCCATCTGTTCTTAGTGCCTGGGTAACAGCATTGATTTCCTTCCAAAATTCAGGCTGATCTTGGAACTTGCCCACAAGATCACTGAAACATCGGGCAGCCTCCTTGACATTTTGTGCAGATTTTTCATATTTATATGCTTCAAACTGAAATGCAAATATCATAATATTGTGTTCTAGAACAGATGTGTATTTACTAACTTGAACTGAGAAATTTTGAGGATATAGAGTTTTCGCAGTAATCATCCAAGCCTTTCCAGTTATGGCATCTGTTTGAAACGCCTTACGCGCCCGGGAAAGTACATAATCTTCATCTGGATTTGTAGAATCAACTTCCATTGTTGTTTATTGATATTAAACGGGTGTGTAGCTACCAAATAATAGCAATTTCAATGTTTAGAATTTTTTAATTTAGCGTTTGATGTTGTTACAATTTTAGGTTATGTATAAAATCCGGCAGCAAGTTCCACAACTGGCCGATAGGCGGCCAGGCATTTTTTGAAACACAAATATTTAATTAATTTATTTATTAAAATATGCAATAACAAACAAAAGATAACAAGTTTTCACATAACAACCAACTAGCCTAAACATTAAACAAATTATTTTTACTTTCTCATGTGCAATAATAAGGAACTCCGTTTTTTTGGGTATTCTATTTAAAGCGTCCTCTAGGTGTGGATAGGAAGAGTTATAATGATCACGTGGTCTTCAAATTAATTTGAAAGTTTCAAAGTTTTCAAAAATTTAATTAATATTCCGGATGAACAGTTCAAATGCCCAAAAAGTGATTTTGCAAAGCATTACGGTGCAGAAGGAATTGTTTAACAATATGATTGTGGACAACCAATCAGAATTATTTAATACTTGATATGTCAACCTTACAGAAGTAATTTTAGAAACGCAGAAATATGAGTAATGAAACTTTATAAATAATGCAAACAATGAAAATAGGTTTGTTAAACAATTACTCCAAGATATTTATGTGATTTTATAAATCGTACTTGATATACGATTCCGGTATAACCCGGAAATATTGGTCCCTACAGAGAACGCTGCCCATGTAGCAACTTGATGATGAAAATGTTCATTGTTTTATTGTAGGTTTGCAAACACGTCCAATGAAAACAACGGCTCGATGATTCGATGCGGGTGGAAGTGTGGTGGTCGTTGTCGGTTGCATTGTGGTCGACCCTTCTAGCTGCGGATCGTGAAGTTCGAGATTTTCGGTGATTGCATCGTTTTGCTGATGGATCAAAGCGAACAAGAATGGGTGTTCGGCGATGAATGGTACGGCGTGGAAGACTTCCTCTTCGCCGATGCGCTCCAAAATGTTAACTGGAATGAGAGAAACGAGCGTTTATAGGTACTTCGTGACAAATATAGCAAAAATATTGACCTTGGATTGGTCGTGTTTTCCTAATACAACTGGTATAGATTAAGTGGAATTGGGATGACAAATTCTGCCAACGAACAGAACGCAACTGCCCGTCGCCGATTTCTTTTGCAAATAGAATATTGAAGGGCGATCCATGTTCCAATCAATGTAATGTAAGTTAATCCATCCCCAGTAATACATATAGTCTACAAGATGCATTCGTACAATTATTACTTGAACGTGTTGATATATATAAAATATTAAATGTGAGTACAGTTTGGGAAAGCACATATCGTTAGTTTTTAACTCTGTGTGAGAAGTTTAATGTGGAAATTTGCGAGTTTTACCTGCAGTTGCTGCTGCTGCTTCAGTACCAGTTTCAGTGACATTTATAAACGTTTTCTGTATCACAGAATTGATTGCCAATTGCTTTCCATTTGCAGAAATCCCGGAAAGGTCTGCGTTTTGCGTAAATGCACGTTCAATTCCCAACTAAAAGTAAATATAGATCAGATATATAAACTACGTATAACATTTTCATTTAATAACAATTACCTCTTGTAATATAGGAATGTACTGAGTCGATGTCTCCATGGAGAACTTCGGAATCTGGACGCGCACTTGCTGATTACTGTAAGGATGCTCACCCAAAACCTCATCCATGCGGCTCTCAAGCTTCGCAAGACCATCGATCTGATTCGGCAGGACAAAAACCATGGAGACTTCGTTCAGCATAAAGGGAATGCGCAGGAACTTCGCGTCCAGCTCGACATCTTCGTAGAAGTCGTAGAAATCGGTGCGCTGCATCATCGCGACATTCTGGGACTCCATGGGCGACACATGGAAGGGTTTCTCCACGGTGTTCTCCTCCTCGAAGGGGAACACCCATTTCCCCTTGAAGTACAACGAATTGACGAGCACCAGCTTCGTCTGCTCGTTGAGCCCATCCGCGCTCACCAGCTGCTTAATCTTTCCGTTGGTGCGCTTCAGCACCCAGTCGTTGATCGCGTTTGCGGCCTCCTCGCTAGCGCCGAAATCAAGCGTGTCCACCTCGGCGTCGAAGGCGTCGCGCGCGACCTTCTGGTAGTCATGATTCAGCTGGAAGTTGTCGTTCACGTAGATCTTGTTCGCCGACGTCAGCGTGTAGTACTCGTTGCCTCGCAACGTGGGGGTCACCTGCCTGAAGATGTCCTGGACGCGCGAGGACGATGCGGGCAGCTTGAGGGCACGTGAAATTTCCTCCGAAGTGTCGCCTTTCGCTCCAGCGGATGCGAGTGCCATCACCGTCTGCACGGATAGCGGGCATGTTATGAAGTTTCCTTTCTGCTCTCTCGCCAATTTCTGCAAGCAAATACGAATTGTATACACATGAATTGCATCCGATTTGTTTCTTGCAGTTTGGCGCTCGCTTTCAGCGCTTGTTTTGCATATTCTCGAGTGCAAATTGTCTGATTTATTGCCCAACTGTCTGCCATACCTTCAAATGGGTAAATAGATTACTGGCACTTGAAAAAATGTATCAACTCTGCATTGCGGAGCTGTTTTTCGCGTCACTTATCAACATCAACTCATTAGGCGTTCGGACAAGTTGCATTCGTAATTAGTAACACTTGAATATGTTACAACAGACTTATAAACCAGTTTATCTATGTAGATTACTCTAGATTTCTATATGCTATCAATAATTTTGAACAATCCAAACCGAATTTCCGACAATGAAGTTGTTTCTCGTGGACTGCATCTCGAAAAACATCCGTGTGAATGCATTCCATGACCGCAAACCTTCTACAAGTCATTAAGCCATTAACAATCATCAGCGAAAACAGTAATTAACACAATTACCCGGCGTTATCGGCGATAATTCCACGAAAAGATGCCCGCATATGATTTATATTCATGTGGAAGTCATAAAGCAGTGGAAAGCAGCAATTGATTTGCAAATTGAGCGCGAAATGAATTTGCCTCGGACGTCCTTGCAAGTCAAACCAGTCAAACCAATTCCAGCTGGAAGCATTAGACAATGGAGTTTCAATGGAAACGTCTAGACTCGTGTACATCCATCCATATGCAGCGGCGCGTGCAGCGATAAGTGCTACTTGAAAATCAATCTGCATTCGCGAGGATCAATCAAAAGATCAATCGATAGCGCACTGGACGAATGCGCGCTGTCGATCGTATCTCTCGACTTGCGGTTACATGTCAACGGTTTATTAGTTCATGTAGTTTCGCCCGCTAGCATTTACTACGCGTTATTGTTGTTGTTATAAAACGCGCAGCGAACAATTGCACATAACTTGCATTTATGCGCTTGGTTAATTCATTATAGTAAAATGCGCTAATTAATTAGCGTACAAAGGTGCAAGAATGCATAGTGCCACAATTAATAAACGCAATGACTGGTTTCATTCGAATTGTAACCCGGTTGTACTTTATACAATGTCTGCTGATCATGATTTTAGGTAATAATTGTGAATTTACTTCTGCTTCCATTCAATTCTATTCTTTTTCTTACGGTTTGCTTGCTTCATAGTTGACATATCTGGAAATTTATTATATAACTGGATATTTTTCTTACTACTATAATTACTTACTAGTTCTTTGTACGATTTGCATAATTGGGAATAATCATATCCTTTAAATAATTAGTCTGGTACTCCCAATTGGAATCGTCAACCGATGAATATAAGGCATATGTTTTCTAGAATTAAGTAATTTATGGTGCAGTAATTATAATAAGTTTGGCTTTAAATCGCAGTAAATGTCTCTTTAATTGCACGGTAAAGCCATGAAATTTGTATTTATGTGTTTTCGTATTATTTCCAACTAACGATTGTTGTTAATCAGTGGTTTTATCGCACAATTATATAGAACAGATAAGAATTATTAATACCTTTTAATGAATATTAACAAAGTTTTAATGGTGCAGAAATCCTAAGTATACTGGTGGTTTTGTATTTTGTTTCAACCAATATTTCTCTGGTTTTTGATTCAGTTTGTCTGTATATCGCATATCACATTACCTGAAAATAACCACTAATTGCTTCTTAAAAGCTAATTGCACAAGTAGTTGTCCGTTGTGATAACAAATCAATTAAATTATAATTTTTCAGCAATTTGATTTTTCGGTGAAAATAAATGATCATAAACCAATCTCCAAGAGGTTAGATACGACTTAAAAAGGTTATTGTATTTATCGATAGCAGCGCCCCCCTGGGGTGGTGAAAACATGGATGAAACTAATCGAATGCTATGTTTCAAAAAGGCACAGGCGGCGCTGCAGTCAATAATTCGTCGCGTAATTTTGACAGCTCAATAGGGTAACTTGATCTGTTGTCTTTTAACATCTAGTAACGGAATTTGATCAGTGCTCGTATTTTTATTATTCTGTAGTGCAAAAATTCAGTGAATAAGTGTAATAGTTTCGATAAATCAACCATTTTTCCAGCTCTAGATTCGACAATGCTTCGAAGCCTTGTGATCCATTCAAGCCGCAACGAAAGTAAGGCAACTTCCTTCAATTTCCATGCGAATCCGGAGGCAACGTGAAACAGATGTCCAAATACAATCCAACATCATGAAATTGGACACTTCCTTAACGAACAGCTAACTCGTCGCACGCGACTTCTTCGCTGATCCTTTCGGGGCATGTCTGCACACGCGACATATGTGGATTATTTCAGACACAGCAAAATGCAACAACCAGGTACACTTCATCCTTGTCTCAATACGCACGCAATCAAAAAAATCGAAACCTGAAGTATATGTTGGTTTTCTAGACGACTATCTATTCCTACGACTTCGAGCACGGGGGGCAAATGCGTGCGCTTATCGAGTAGGCGCAACGATGCGATTTTTTGCCTTCTTCGAAGCCTTCGCCGAAGAGTGGGCTGCAATCGGCGCTAATTAGGGGGCAACAGCAGCTGATAAATGCCGCTGGTGTTGCTGCCGCATGGGCATTACGACGCGCAAGCGAATTCGGAGGTATACCTTAGTTTAGAGTACCTAGCGACTTACTTACAATTAATATTTAATTGTCGGAAAATGTTGCGATTGTGGATGATCCTGGCGAGCATCGTCATTGTGCGCGGCGCGTACAAGCTGCAGGAACAGTTCAGATGGAAAGCACTCGACTACGCGTTTCCCAGCGAGGAAGCACGGAGACAAGCCATCCTGAACGGCCGATTCATTCCCGAAAATAATCTGCCCGTTGGCATCGAGATATGGAATAATAAGCTGTTCGTTACAGTGCCTCGATGGAAGGGTGGTAAGTTGTCTTTTATCACCAAATAATTTCCACCTGAGCTTCTCAGATGTGATGCTTTGAACCAAAATTACTTTCCATTATTTTAGACTATGAGAAACGTGTTTGAAGTAAATCATTGGATTTTCCAAAACAACCTTTAGTTATCATCTGAATCTGAAGAGCTAAGAAGAGTCCAATTTGAAATACATGAGAGAAAATAACTAATCAGTTAGTTTTTGATAACATTTCTATGTTGGAAATTCTCCACTTGGAAAAATGAGTATTGAAAATAACTACTTATGTCAATCAAACCGAAAATGGTTGAATGTACACGTTTTTATGATCGAAATCACTTTCTTCAACCATGAAGAGCCTGGCACGTGCAGTAAAAGTACCTACATTTCTATTTTTATAGCGTGATATCTTCATTTCAAAATGGCAATAGCAATGAAACTTGAAGCGATCTATTGGTTCACTTTTCCGTCATCTTGAATCAATCAATACAAGTAATACAACAAGTATTTTCTTAGATAGTTGTTTAAATCACGTTTGGTACATTAAAATTCTAAGCGCATCATAAAACCAATTACAACTTACGAGTTTAATGAAGAAATTTGGTGAGATTAACTTAAAGAAAGCATTTCTAGATATCAGTCAATATGAATCAAAGAATTATATCAAATTTTAATCGTAGGTTGGACCAGTTTGCATTTCCTTCATTGCATCTGCATAAAAGGTGCAGCTGGATTTCCAACGAAAACTAATCGAAACCAATAAACAAATCAATCATAAATAAATCAAATTAGCACACATGCAAATATGCCAACAAAAACTAACTACTACTCATAATCATAATCAATATACTCGTGTATGAATAGACTGATATCATTTTTTATTCATTTTACGAGCGTGAAACTGTCACCAGCCAATCGTTGCTACTCAAAAACAGTTAATGCAATGATTTATTGCTCAAAGCCAGTGCCAGCACTGCGAATGTCGATTCAAGTAAACAATCCAGATAATTATTGATTGCTAATTAAGACGTGATTTAATTGCATGAATTTAGCGAGCGCTTGTGCACACAGATCAAATGTCTTCATATGCGACCAGACGTGCGAATCAATTACAGCTTTTAAGAACGCGTACAGCCTACCAAGCAGTGAATTAGACGATTTATCGATCATTGGGTTTAATTAATGCGGAATAATTTACGCGTATTTATTAATGCACAACGCTGCGATTTGCGGCAAGTTACGAGCGGTACGCAAAACATGCGTATCAATTTGCATGTTGCTCGAAAAGAAATTATGCATTTTAATAGATTCTTATGGCTGATTGAGTATTTTTTACATGCGTTTTATACTTTTCATATCACGTTACGTATCGACCTCCGTTTACAAACGTCTCGTTTATGAAGACAGAAAAAAACAGTTTGAAAAGAAAGAAATTCGTTGAGTTAAGTTCAATAATGAACTTTGAAGTTTATAAGTTATAAAAGCTATAAAATGACTTATAAAGTTTAGTTAACTGAATTAACTTTTAAAGGACAAACGAAAAACTGATTTTGAGATTCATTACTTAAAACAACTGCTTGAAACATTAATTGATGTTAAACTATAACAAAAAATCAGGAACCATTTCATGTTTATCCTTGAATACAATTCAATTAATCACATATCTTGCTAATAACCTCGATAAACATTCAATGAACATGATAATGATAACTAAAGGTTGGATTTTATATCAAAATTATGTACAATTACTACCAGTTATAATAATTAATTATGAGAACATGTATTTAATATATTCAAAAGATATAAAAATCTGGAATTCACAACGGTTTCTGTAGATTATATAAATAATCTTGCAAACAATAATTCAAAACGCAAATAATATTCTGCATTGGATAATTACTTGAAGGAAATATTGAATCGCACTCAAAGAAACCAAAATTTGAATGCTCTATATCTAATTGAAATTTGCATAATCTTATTACTCAAATAGAGTTCGAACTGACTGAACCAATTACTTATTCATTTATTTGCCATTTCGTAATTGCAGCAATAAAACTACCTGTCTAAGAGAAGAGAGCATTCAATGCACAAACAAAAACTATGTCATGCGTCCATACATTAAATGATTTGTACGCGCAACTCGTTTTCTCAACTTCCTACACAACAAACACGCACATCTAGCGCTAAAAAAACATGTGTAAATCGACGTTAACAATGTGTAACGACTCTTGTCTGTCCTGTGCGACAATGCTAGCAGCTATATTTGTAAAAAACTCATTACATTCAAGCCGATGCAATTCTAATGACTGGCAGCTGGCTTGCACGAAAAGTTGAAAGTTGACATCGTCGACAGATTATCAGGATGTTACAACAAACTTTCAATATTTTAAGTATTCAAATTAACACTTATAAAGTTTGACTGTTTTTAGATGCTGGAGGATTGCAGGAAAACTTGTTTTTCCATCGACTAATTCTAAGCTATAATCAACGACTTGAGAGTGAGGATATAGCGTGCAAGAAATATTCCATTTATACATCTAATTACAATCCGATTCGCTTCGGGATAACAGCCGCATATTTTCGCTGATGACACGTTCACGAACGTTATAAATGTGACATAATATCGTTGCAATATTGATTCATTCATCAAATAATAATAATTCGAAATTTTATTCGATTGCAACAATAGTCCTGAATGAATAGTCTAAGATGTCGCTTCTTTCTCACAATCAGCGAACTAATTAAAACACTCGCTTAATTAGCGTTGATGATGTAATGACAACATGAGATTGTTGAATTTATTACGTGATGAGTTGCGTTTAAGTTCAACTATTTGTCGATTCCCTGCAGATTTCCAATTCGAACTTCCTAGTTCACTTCGCGAAATTTCATGATTTATTTATGTCTGCATGATACTAGAAGAAATGTTTTCCATGACTTGTAAATAACATGTTTTCATCATCATCATCATCGCTATAAAAAGTAATCATTTTCAGTAAGGATATAATTAATAATTATACTTCTCAAGACGAATGCATTGAATGTTTGAATAAGATGTAATGAGTGATTGAATGTTTGCTTGTTTTAGTCTGCTGGAAAGCAAAACCGCATTCCTTCATTATCAATGCGATAAATATGTTTAAATTTGCACTAATGCGTCGAGTTAATTATTTCATCAACACTCTATTAGTCTGAAAAGTACGACTTCAATTGAAAGTTAAAAATGTGTACAATTTGTTATGAAATCTACACTAATTGAACCGGTTAAACGCCCTAATCCTTCAAATTTGCTCTGGAAGGATATTTTTGCAATTTGCGAGCAACATTATTGCATTAGATTTTTAAGATGAAAGTTGTAATGAGAGTGACTAGTTTTTCAGCTGCATTAATTGCATTTTATTATCCTATTGTGTATTGTTTCTAATGGAGTGAATGTTGTTTTCCTAAACTGAACTATCTGTTTCAGTTTCACTAGGATAATATTTCTTGCACTCGATCAGTTGAAAATCATGTTGTATACTTTTCAAATTCAGAAATATTTGAGCAAATCAAACAGAACATAAAGCGCATCTGGTCACCTTCTATGACCTTAATTGAAATCCTTCGTACTTTTCACCTCAGAAAACTGCAATTACAAATCTGAGTTGTTATTATCACCGATAGCCAGTAAATGCACAAGATATTTATAGTTCTACGCATGCTGTAATTTCGCAAGCGCGATCAAAACATGCTTAATGCATTCAAATTTAATGCGCACTTGTCGGCCAGCAATTCGCCAATTGCAATCGGTGTCGATCAATTGCATTTCTAGTCGCGATAACCGACATTTTCTTCGCAGATTAGCACGAAACTACACGTTAACTGAAACATTATTGGAAATGACATGCAATTAGCATTTGGAAGAAAAACATGTGAAACATTGTAAACAACTGCGTACAAGAAGGAAAGATTTCCTCATTTCACCAATGATTGTACGTTGTTTCGGATGCTATCGCAAATTATTACACATTTCCTTTCGACTGTTTTAGTTTACTTTACTTCAATAAAACTTCAATACTAACGTATATGTTTTGCAGGTATTCCATCAACATTGAACTACATTCCATTGTACGAGGGAGTCCCGCAATCACCGCCGTTAATTCCGTACCCGAGCTGGCAGAATAATGAAGTTGCGAATTGCGAAAATGGTCTGACGACTGCGTATCGAATCAAGGCGGATGAATGCGACCGTCTCTGGGTTCTGGATACCGGTACCTTTGGTATCGGTAACACCACGACGAATCCCTGTCCTTATGCACTCAATGTGTTCGATCTGCACACGGATACACGAATCAGAAGGTAATTAAAAGACGTGAAAAAGAATTAATTTAAAAGAGTTTCTAAGTTTTGAACTAGTGGCGCCACCCTCAGGTGGTGGACAAAATCGGAAGCTCGGTAGAAATATTCAACAATGCAAATATTTGCCAAAATTTTGTTACAAGAATAGTTAATTTAACATCTAAGAAAGGATATTTACTGATGAACATATCAGTGAAAAAATTGCATAACTTTGAATCACTTTTGCATTGATTTGCATGATGTAATTGAATACAATTATAGAGATATTGTAATTTTACAGATTGCAATTCGCAAAGTCATTTATCACATTAACAAAATGATCAGGAATCAATCTCTTACTGAATTATTGTTATTAAGCTTCCGTACTATGAAATAACAACGATTTGCAACAAAAGCAACTTTTAAAAAAGCCCAGAATCAGTACATTTTAATGAGACAAACTTCTTAACTTCTTAAACTGTTGAATTTAGAAATATTAAGTTTGTGTCTTTCTCTGCATGTAATTTCTTCATTTCGCATTTAATTAGCAAAGTAAACTTGCAGAAATTGCACTCTAATACTCTCAAATATCATTTGTAGAACCATAATATTGTGATTTCATATCAATTGATTGATACATGATTGTTTTTTAGGTATGAATTGCGCAAAGAGGATACCAATGCGAATACGTTCATTGCCAACATCGCCATCGATATCGGCAAAACCTGCGATGATACCTTTGCGTACATGAGCGATGAACTAGGATATGGACTCATCGCGTACAGCTGGGAACAAAATAAGTCCTGGCGCTTCACGCACAGCTTCTTCATGCCGGATCCGCTCGCGGGCGACTTCAACATCGGCGGTCTGAACTTCCAATGGGGCGAGGAGGGCATCTTCGGCATGTCGCTGACGCCCGCCCAGCCGGACGGCTTCCGGCTGCTGCACTTCGCGCCGCTCGCGAGCAACCGCGAGTTCCAGGTGTCGACGCGCATCCTGCGCGACAGCGCGAAGGTGGAGAACAGCTACCACGACTTCACGCCGCTGAAGGAGCGCGGCCCGCTCTCGCACACGACGTCGCGCGTCATGGACGACAACGGCGTGCAGTTCTTCAATCTGATCGATCGCAACGCAGTGGGCTGCTGGAACTCGGAGAAGCCGTACGCGCCGGAAAACCTCGGCGTCGTCGATCGCGACGATATGGCGCTCAGCTTCCCCGCGGACGTGAAGATCGACCGCGAGAAGAACGTCTGGGTCATCTCCGACCGAATGCCCAACTTCCTGCTCGCCAAACTCGACTACAACGACTACAATTTCCGCATCTTCTTCGCGCCCATGGAGGTCCTCATCAAGGATACGGTTTGCGATATCAAACCGCTCGAGGAGTACAACTACTTGAATCCGTATAATCCCTACGAATTTCAGTTCTATGCGACTAAGAATACTCGACGATTTTACTATTGATTGCAGGCTTCGAACAGCTTTCGAAACGTTTGTATAAAAGGGCGAAAATGTAATTTATTTTGCAGGATTTCTATGTGCATTTTATTCTTTCGTGTTTGAAGTTTTTAATTGTTTTATTAGGAAATCATTTGTTTCGTTATTTTAAGAAAAGTGCAATATTTTTGAAAGAAAAGTTATATTTTTAAATAAATGTATAAAATTGTACTGTAATTCAGTAATTTAAGAACCTCTTCAGGTTCTTTATTTAAATTTTAGTCAATTTTCTGAACTATACGAAATTTTAAGACTATAATTGAATAATTGCTTTTCATCTTATCGGAAAACTTTATGAAACTTTTTTGCAATTGTCAAACATTATCATTCTGTTGCTAAAGCCAATTTTTTCAATCGACGTCTATAAAGAATTAACAAGTACAATGAACTCATTCAAATCTGAAGTAAACAAACAACATTTATTGGCACGTTTTATTTGCATTGTAAATACCTAAAACTATCCAAATTGTTGATTGAATTTAACAGCACATTAATGTTTGTTTAATCAAAGCTATAATGCAATAAAACGCTCTGAAAGAAAATCACAAACTGAAATTGCGCAAATTTCAAAATGAAATGCGCATTAAATCTCAATTTGCGATTGAACCAACGCAAACAAATTAATTACCATACAAATTTGATAAGAAAATATGTAGAAACTCAGACATTAGAGATGAAGTCGAATTAATTTAATAATTAGCTTTGCGTTTAATAGTCAGGCGCGCTTTTAATCCAGAAAGCGCGTTAAAGCTTACTTTTTCAAAAGTTTCAGTCAAGTTTAAAAGTTTTCAGTTTTACCTTATGAAATTCATGAATGAATAATTCTTTAAAATACCCAACAAACATAACTTATTTGCGTTTATAACTACCAAATCAACAAAATTAGAAATCTATGAACAGCATAAAGAACAGGAAACAGCTTTTACTCAAAATTCGACAAAATCAAATATTTGGCCTAAATTTCATTTGCAGCAATGACAAATAGGAAATTACAAACTGTCCTTTGCTCAAGGTTTACACATTCTATCGACAACACGATAGGAAATAAATATGCAACAATTACCTGATAAACAGCAGCAGAAAAGGCGCGATTGCTCTCGGAGAAGCTGGCAATCTCGACATCGTCTTGCAGATCAGGCGGATACGTTATCGGCGAAAGTGGAGAACAAGAACTGCTCGCGAAGAAAATCACGACGACAAACTCCACGAATCTCAACCGTTGCAGTCTGTTGCACATTATTTTAACGTCTTCAACAATACGAATATTAGTGGTAACACGGTTGCAATTGCTTCTGACTTCTAATGCGAGACTACTTGCTGGATCGTATATGTTTTCAATCAAATTACAGATCTTCTCGCTGGAAACCGGATTGCACAGCTATCAGCGCGGGCGCTTCGAATGTAAATTAGTGATCGAATGCGTGGTGCTTGTGTGCTGACCTTGCCGGATTACGATGCTCATCAGCGACGAGCTGCCCATCGTCCGGTTTTGCGTCCCACCACGCATCGAACGCGGCCGCACATCCGCGTAAACAAAACTGCAGAAGCAGAACGGGTCGCATCGCTGGGAAACGACAAAGTCCCCGTTTCCTGGCGCGCTATTATCCGATGAGCACGCTAATTACGCGTGGAATTCTCAACGTCCAGCTTGATGCTTTCGCTTTATTACATAGAAACATTGTCACAAAAAAACGACACCTCAACCACATATTGCCACAAATAGTTCAGAAAACTATCGATTAAAAAAACCCACAAAACCAACGATTGATAAATACTTGAACAAATCAACTTAAAACAATACAATTACTTTGTCATCATAAAGAATTCCTTAACCGTTATCTCAAAACTATACGAAAGAGATCAAAAAAGGCAATACAAACTCTAAAATTAAGTCGAATTACATCTGATGTAATCGCAATTGCTTTTAAAACGATAAATACGTTTGAACACGTAATGGTGTTAGACTTATAGCTTATTTGAGCCATCATTTGTACTATACATTGTCTTTGTACGATATACGTTTACGATATTAACAAAATAATTATCGGCTCATTGTCCTTAGTCTTTTGCGTTTTTTGGTTCTTTGCCACAAATGACGATGAATACGTGTTAAACAAGAAGATGAAATAAAACTACATTGAATACATTGCATGAAATTACTTACTAAATCTACTGTTAGAAAATCAATGATTTTTTGCAATTATCTACTTCATAATTGTACTTACTTCCTGCCTTCAATAGAATCCTCAACTTTTCTGGATTGAATCAGTTCGTGGATGATTACATAACGTCCAATGCGCGCATCAGATATAAAATCAGTGTTGTAGATGCGATGAATTGGTTTATATCTAAAAGTTTTGATTGATTAATTTCATTTGAAACGTGGGTCATTTAATAACGATTACCTGCTCAATATATCCGACAGATGCGGCACTAGGACATCAAACGAAATGATATGTGATGGCAGCGGTTTATTAGATGGATAATTGTTGCGAATCCAGACGCTTGGCATTTGATAGAAGTAATCGGATTCATCTACATAATTCTCAACGTTGGCAAGATTCGGTGTGCAAGTTAGGAAACGTGCGGACACGTTTTGATGAAGATGACTGTAAAGAGGCGTCGAATGGCATGGCATAAGGAAGAGCAAATTGGTTTGCTCTGGATTTTTTGCAGCAATCTCCTGCAAAGGTTGCATCACCTCAAGATTGCCCTTCTGGTGCATTGTACTGAAGTACAGAGCAGGGACGGTATTGCCAACCAGTAAGAATATAGCAACAATCCAAACGAGTAAACTGAAATTTGATTGTTTTAAAGGTATATTTAATGCAGGGTATTGATACACTTACTGGGATGCTTTACGACTCCATTTCGTGAGGAAGGCGGATGATATATGCAGCACGATGGGCAGTATTGGCAAGAGAAAGCGGAATTCTTTATGTCCCAGACAACTATAGAAAGAAATAAATTAATTATTATGTTCAGACTTTCCTATGAAAATAGCCAAATTATATAATTAACTCACCTGTACATAAATACAGTAAAAGTGATAGTGGCTAGTAATGCCAATTCATCAACATAAGTATGCCGATGCTTCAAAATAGAGACTGTTGCAATTAAAAATGGGACTACATGGACTCCAAGAACAATGACCAATCCTTGGGATAAGTACCAATGCCATGGATGAGAACCATAATATTCTCCAATGCCTTCCAACATGTTCATTTTCAAAAATTCCCACCATGTTACCACAAAACTTCCATGCATTACACTATCAAAGGCAGTTGTTCCAATGAGAATAACCAGACTACAAACATTCCCATTAGATATGCACTTCAATAGGAAATATACTTCCAAACCCACCCAATTGGAATATAAATGTTTAAGAGTGTCTTTCCTATAGGTTTCCTTGAGGTAAATACATGATATGCACATAATGACAACCATAAGATAGCAGCTGTAGGCCTTACAGCCACAGTCAAACCAGCAATCCATACAAATGTTCCATCATCTTCATCTTTTTCATGTCCTATAATGAAATTGTTAGAGACAATTCAGATCATTAAGAAGGACATACTTGAAAGTCGCTGAAAGGGGAACTTTGAGAGAGCAATGGTTGTAAGGCAGGTCTCTAATGTATTCAGTAAAGTCCTGGAAGCTGTGTAGAACCAGAACCATGAAGATGCAATGCAAAATATGGACCACTTTGTTTTCCCTGACCATTTCCAAAATGAATAGTCTGCATAAGCACTTAAGATAGCTTGCAACAGTCTTGGCACATAAATCTACAAAAGCAAGTCAAACATTAGCATGTTTATGAATGAAAGTAATGAAAGTGGTAATACTTTACCAATGTAAGTGGAGTATCTATTCCAAGCAGTTGTAGCACCTTATAAATGATTGCGATCACTCCAGGATGGATGTAGCTTCGAATACCTTTGGTCCATTCCCAAGTTAAGTAACCATAGCCATAGACGAACTTATGAGCCACTTCCAAACTCTGCCAATATTCATCTGGCACAAACCAAGTGCTGACGACGAAAACAGATAATACTCGCAGGAGTAAAAAGACGCTGAAGACCGAATGATCTTTCATTTCTTGTTTTGACCAAACTACCCTGAGTACCGTACCGCGATGACTTAAGCTACTTAAGCACGTGCTTCGTTATATTTATAGATACGTAAACGGCTATTTTTAATCACGAGATTAAATTAAGCACTGAAACCCAAAGAAAATATTTATAAAATCAAAGAAACCTACGAAAACAACACTACCGACGCGTAACGCGCGTAATTAGGCAACCATAAACGCATCGAATATACCATATGTTTAGTTGCAAATTAACCATCACGAGCGAAACACTTTTTTATCTGCTTTTCAATAAAAATAAGTCTACCCATTTATTAATAGCGACTTATAAACCCTCGAAAGTTTATGAATTTGTTATAACTTTTATGTATTTTTATGAAATTAGAAAATGGGTAATAAATACTAATCGCGTGTGGTAAAACTATATAAAAACTATTGATCTTGAAGATCTGTCAAAGACAACGTTCGACCTGCTTGAGTGTTAAGAACGGGAACTATAAGTAGCTTGAAATTGTAAATGGGAGTGTCGCTAGTGTCACTAACAATGGTGTCGTTTTTGCATATCCAGGATAATTATTTTAATTCCCGATGTTTTTCCTTTTAGTTACATAGTTGTTGTGGATTATACCTTCAGGAATTTGTTAGTAAGCATGTGGAAATGTCATAAGTGCGGCAAGCCGGTTTACTTTGGTATGTACTTTCCAATTATTTGAGTTCTAAATCTCACATGTTCCCAATGAACTTGCCAATTGTTCATGACCGCCAATGTTATTTTTAGCTGAAAGAAAGCAGTCGTTGGGATATGACTGGCATCCAGAATGCTTGCGCTGTGAGGAATGCGGCAAACGCCTAAATCCTGGCCAGCATGCAGAACACAAAGGTGTTCCCTACTGTCATGTGCCTTGTTATGGGGCCCTCTTTGGCCCACAGCTTTTTGGCCATGGCACCAGAGTGGAGTCCCATAAAAGCTTTGGCCAACACAAAGAATCGCCCAAGATGGGTAATGGCCCCACATTGCCCAGAGCTCATTTGGAGTCCAAGCTGAAGGCTTACAATCAGTTCTTTGATGGAAGGAGTGGCGAAATCAGAAGCAGAGAGGTGAATGGCAGATTGGTGCTGGAAGGATCCTTGCGAATTCATTGGGGAGTTCAGGGGGTCATTCACCTGAAGGAAAATGATGACCAAAGGACTGTTGTCACAGTTAGGAAGAGGAATTCAAGGATGAGCTCTGAATATGACTCAGATGAGGATATCCAGGACCTTATTACAGACAGCTCTTGTTATGACTTGTCTGTATCATCTGATGTCATGATGTCATCAACAGACACCTTGAGTCCTGATGAGAAGCTTGAAGATTGCGTAGTTCCTGTCAGTGTGAATATGGATACAGTTGATTGCATCTCAAACTCAGTGGATAATGGAAGTCGGAGTCAAACGCTGCCGGTGAAACTCGACATTAAAAGTGTCGAGTGGGACGAACTCGACGAGCTTCTGCAGGTCGAACGGAAGCTCGACGATGCAGAGAAACCATATCAAACGATGCCTACGCCTTTGCCTTCGCAGTCGAGCATCGACAACTCGATGTCGACGGACTCCAGCTCCACTGAGAAGGCCGACCAGGAGGTGAGCACCATCACTGAGCAGTCGACGCTGACGATCAACGGTGTGAACGGCGAGTACGCCGACTCAACGCTCTCGACGAGCAACACGAAGGCGACGATGGAGATGGAGAGCTCGTGGAGCGAGAGCCACCTCAACCGCTCGATGTCGGGGCCCGACTGCCTGGAGCGCATCCGCAACCAGTCGCCGGAATTCGATCGATCCTCGATCACCAGCTGTGATACAAGTAGCCAGAGTCAGAGTCAAGAGAGCGACGTGGTGGTCCGGCGCGCCGCGAAGACGGGTTCGACGGCGATCAAACGACGGCCGGGCAAGCGCCTCTCGCGCTCCAAGATCAAGCGACGCTGCTCCATCAACGGGCACTTCTACGACCGCGAGACGAGCTTCTTTACGCCTCCGCACGGCAGCCAGATGAGCGTCTGGGTGACGTCGCTGGTCAACACGCAGGAGGTCATCAATCTCATCTTGGAAAAGTACAAAGTGGAGAGCCACAGCAACAACTTCGCGCTGTTCGCCGTTCGGGACAATGGAGGTAAGCGTATTGCATATGCATTCATCAATTTGTTTCGATTTTCCGCTGCTTGCAGAGCAAAAAAGACTTAAGAGCGAGGATTACCCGCTGCTGTCGCGCGTTCTTCTGGGCCCACACGAGGATGTCGTCCGCCTCTTCCTCATGGACAGCCAGAGCACGCCGGAAGTGAGCAGCGAGGTGGCGCAATTCCTCAATTTGACCCTCGCCGAATGCCGCGGCATTCTCAACCAGTACAACGCTCAGGAGGAGCGCGAAATCGCGCGGATTCGGGAGAAACACATGGAACTGAAACGACGAATCAAGATACGAATGGAAGAATTGAAAGTTCGCCTGTGAATGCGTTTTTCTCTCAGTTCTCGTTTCCATTCGTTGCACCTCGAATGGTCTGCAATTTTTATTGCGTTCGTACGATATATGGTACTAAACATGTATAATTACTATTAATTGACTCGCGACTAAAAGGCATTATTATGTTATACTCAGTATTTAGTTAGATATTGCATTTTAGCACAAAAAAACGAAACACGAAAGTTTAATATTTTTTAGCAATGAATTTTGTTATTGCTTAAGTGTGAGATTTTTAATCTAGCTCTAGGTTCAACTCATTTATATTCTTCCAACTAAACTACTGACGATTTCACATGAAATAACTGCTGTGTTCTAAAAATGAATCTGATTAACATATTAGATTTACATTAAGATTGAGACTGTTATAGATATAAATAGAAAATGTCTAACATCAACATATTTTCAATGTTTTCACAAAGCTTTTGAATAACAAACAATTAATTGAATCCTTAGCGAATTTATTGAAATTTCGTTTTTGATTGCTTTGTAAAGTAGCGCCCCCTATGTTTGAAATCACGAAACTTTCAAAGTAGGGTTAATCCAACTAAATAATCAGCATACATTGATGAGCATATTGTTAAACAATTAATAACAATTCATACGTTTTCTTGCAACTACAACCTCGGGAACAGCAACATTGCTCTAGAAAGTCTATATTTCTGTATAAAACAAGAGATTACTAAAAGTCTACTAGCGCCATTTTACCACCTATGGTTGTTTTTTGTACTACTGTTGATAATTAAAAGTGATAATATTTAATTATATAAACAAAAGTGGTCATAGTTAAAAAAGAAGATGAGATTTCAGTAGTTTCTGAAGATATATAATGAGAATAGGACTAATTAATGCATGAGCAGCTTGTGGAACTTTTGCATCTAGATGTCATAGATGTCACCACTTTTTGGTCACCAAATTGTTAAACAATTAACAAAAATTTGCGCGATTTCTTATTGTTGCAACATTAACAATTGTAATCATAGAGATATTGTATTTTCATCCAAATTGTCAATATTTCTTTAAAACAACAAGAAATGCATATAGTATACTAGCGCCATTTTACCACCTATGGTTATTTTTGGTACTACAGTAGATAATTAAAAGTAATAATATGCAATTATATAAACAAATGAGATCATATTCGAAGAAGTATATGAGATGTAACTAGTTTCTGAAGATATGTAATGAGAATAAGATTAATTACTGTATGAGTAGATCGCAGAACTTAGGCAACTGTCATATAGATATCACCACTTACTGGTTCCCAAATTGTTAAACAATTACTAACAATTCATAGGTTTTCTTACTGCACCAAGCTTAGCTATTGTAATTACACATTAAAAACTTAATATTTCGTTGTAAATATTAAATGGTTGATTGCACAGCAGCGCCATTTTAACGCCTATGGTTGTTTTTAGTACTAGCGAAAATCTAGGGATATCAGAAAGGCATAGTTGCCATACTGATTTCACCAACATTCGGCCATCTTGAATTCGTTTTATGTAACATCGAGCAGGTTCTGAATCGAGGATCTACATTCAAAACAAATTAATTTACTGTCAGAGAACAATCCAAAAATGCAGGCACAGAAGGCGCAAAGACTTGTTTCCTCTTTCTTGGGACGTTCCTGTGAGTATACGTTTTAATCACACCATTTGTTGATATGTCTCTATAACCCATAGACTACTATTAACCTTGCCCCCCCTATTGAATTAAATGCACTGGTTGCAATTTATTTGCAGTTGTAAAGAGGAATTACCATGCCAGAGAACATCCAGTTACTACTTACAATGATCTCCCAACACCCCAAGGAAGCTGGAAGACTCACTATGATGCCCAACAGCGCAAATACAATGCTCATCTTCTTTTTGGCATTGCTTTCGCTGTGGGCACTATTGTAATTGCTAAAGCCAGTGGATGTTTGTATTTGAACTACAATCCACCAGCACAGCCAGCTGCAAAGAACAGCTATTAAATCTAGTATTGGCTTATTTAAAATAAACTGCAATTGTAAAAATAGTGAAATGCTTTAGTTAATAAAATTCCTGTAATGTTTAAAACAATAATGTGTATTTAAAACAATGATATCAGATAAAGATTCTGCAATTGTTTTAATGATTATTTCTGCAGGTGAACTTATTCTAATTAGATATTAAAAATGAAAATGTTTGTATGGGTTTGGGTTTTAGGCAACCCAATTAGCATTAACCTTAAAATTTGTTTGCGTTTTGTTCTTGAAACTCATGAAAAATATAAAATGAATAATTTACGAAAAACAATATTTAAACATGTTTTCACTGCGCAGTTTAATTCAATAAGATTGTTAGGAAGAGCATTTAAAGACCCTGGTATCAAGCATCGTTCAAAAATTCTACATGAAGAACCTGAGCTCAGCGAAGTTGATATGGATGAACTAGAAGCTGATTTCCATCAAGTTGGAAAATCCCAAAAGCAACACCAATTGGAAATGGAGGCTTTCAAAGAAAAGGAGAAGTACCATATCGTAAAACATAAATATTTCAGAGAGAAATACCCAAATTATTTAACATGGGCAGATAAACAGCAGATAAAAGTTTTACACAGCACAGATCCTGAAGAGTGGACTGTTGAAAAGTTATCTGAGGGTTTTCCTGCTCTACCAGATACAATTTTGGTAATATCACATTTTATTTTTGATAAGGAGTGTTAATATTTTTTTATTTGACATAGAAAATCACTCGAAACAATTGGATACCCAAGAATGCAAACAGAGTCAAGCATCATGATCAGGCAGTGCAACAAAATTGGTTGGAATTTAAGAAGGGAAATGTGCAGAATCTTCCACTTGAGCTACAACAACATTTGAGCAAGTTTTCCTCAAGGGAACTAAATTTGAATACAGATTTACAGGTGACTACACAGCAAGATATTTTAAAACGGAAAATTATTAAAGAAGGTGGTGAATTCTCACAAATTATTCAAAGTTATCAAAGGTTAAAGGAAAAGCAGGCAGGAAAAAGTAAGGAAGAAGAAAAAACTCCCATGCTATCATGGGATGGAGGTGATCAAACAAATATAGATTTGTTTACTTCATCACAAAATATCAAGAAAAAGAAAAAAGATAAAAGATTGTTTACTTATTCTGAACTAGAAATAAGCCAGCAACAAAATGTACCTTCAACTGAAATATCATCAACATTATCATCTGATAATGAAAGTAGTCCCTCAGAAATAACATTGACTCATGAAGATTTCAAAACAGATATTGCTAAATTTAAGGATAAATCCTCTCATGTTAATCTTTACAATCCTGAGAGAAATTATTCTAATTTAATGTATCCTGAGAGAATAATAATTCCCAAGGATAAACTAAAACGCGGTTGTACGTATAAATTGAATGATTGCTATTATGATTCTGATGGTGAATTTCTTTATCGAGTTCCCGGTTTAACTTAATCACTATTATTTAATTGATGTAATTGAATTTAATAAATTTATTAAACAAAATAACAATTCGGTAGATAGGCAACCCATCAAACATTTCAAGATACGAAATTCAAAAATAGGAATTTCTGGGATTAACATCTTGAGTGAAGACTTAAAACGGTCAATTAATATTTTATTATTGAACAATTTATTTATATATGTAATTAAAAAATGACTAGGTCAAAGCTTTACATTTAACAACGTATGAATAAAGCTTCAGCAAAAATATTTCATTCAGATAGTAAAATGATTCCTCATAAATAAAAAATATCACTACAAAATCACTAAAAATATGTGCACAAATGAGTGATGACAAATTAAAATGCTCAATGTATTTACAAGTTGCAGTTGAAACTATTTTCGCTGAAGCATTTTGTTTAAGTTAGAATCCATGTTCAGTACTACTTGAAGCCCGTACGTCGTTAATTTCTTACATGCTCATATTGCGTCCAATGAATTCTTTGAATTCGTATTTACAAATATTTAACAATTGGCATGAGTGTTGCAATTGAAAATATAACAACCCACCTTATTGATTGCATTGTAACCCTATCTCAGAAAGATAATTAAGTGATCTTATCCCATCGATCGAGTGACTTAGTTACAAATATAGGCCTACATTAGCAATGCACTTTGGGCGCTTGCTAATTGCGTCATCAGGTGATGCACTGATCATTGGATTGCAATACCTTGAATCCACGAACTGAGATCCGTTGTATCGACGCAATCGATCACTATTTCCTGGGCTTCCTCCTCAGTCGTTAGAAGCAGTTTAGCGGCCATTCGGCCTGTAAGGTACGCGCCGTGCACGGTGGAATAGAAATTGCTATGTGTATGCTCTCCAGCAAATAATAATACAGGCTAAAAAACACATGTTACATCAATATTACTTCATTCAGTAGAATGGTATAAGAGTTACCTTTTTTTGATTTTCTTTGGTGTAAAGTGGTTGTGCCAGACATTCAATATCTATTTGTGATGCGCCAACTGCAATTGCTGTGTAGGATCCTTTTGTGTAAGGCTGACTATACCAGGATGTGCTAAAATAAAAATTTATAATTAATGAGAATTCAAAATTTTGAAATAGAGTATTTCTTATAAATGCCACCAGAGGGCGATTTTTTCCAGAATGACATAAAAAATTGTTTTTTGACTTTTAATAGTGAATTATTCTCCAAAACGGCCTTAATATCTTTAATTGCTAGCTATAAAAATGAGACTCATCAAAAAATACTCACCACACACATCGTTTAGGTTTGGGTATAAATGGATCATTTAGAAATTTCCTTAAAATATTGGTGCACGTTTCAGCAACCAGATCACTGGCCAGAGTCTCCATGTACTCAGCTTCCTTCCCTGATATCCAGCCCATCAGCAGCGTATCCGAGAGTTTGGTAAAAGAATAGATCTTCTTGAACCACGTCTTTTCATAGTCATTTCCCTTCTGACTGCTCCCCTCATCACTCTCCCACAACAAGAGCACTTCTGTAATACTGGGATTAAGAAACGGCCGCTCATACTCCAAGATGATCTTGTCGACGGTGCCGAAGAGCAGCCTGTCGATCGCTTCCAGCTTGTAGTCAGGCAGAGCAGGCTGGAAGAGCTCCTCAGCTTTGTGCTTTAATACTCCTAAAGGTATGGTGCATATCACATGATCTGCAAGGAACTTCCTTCCGTTTTCGCAGGTAACTTCAGCCGCATAGCCGGACGAGCCCTGACTCGCACTGGGGCCGCAATCGCGTGGAGGTGAATCCTCGATAACAGTGCGATCCGAATCGTCCGACTCGCTGCCATTTGAATCAGCGTTTCCAGATCGATTCCACTGGATCAGCGTCACCGGATGCCGCAAGTAGATGCTGCCTTTCGGTATGTCCTTGCTCACCGGCTCCAAAATGGAGCTGTAGCCCTGAGGGAGTATGATATTCCCGCCCTGCAGCTCCATGTAGCTGCCAATCTCCAGCACGTCGATCTCGCACATGCTGTCGCAGCCCGAGATGCACGTCTCGCGCTTCAGCAGGCAGTCGAAGATCAGCTGCCGTAAATGCCTATCGTTAATATCACTGATCGTGTCCAGGTAGAGCTGGACCTCAAGCCGGATGTGATCGCCCACGCTGTCGATGCCGTCGGGCGGCAGGTACTGCGTGACAAAGTACTCCTCGCAGCGGCGCAGGAAGCACAGGTACGCCTCGTAGATTTCGTGCAGGATGGCAAAAGGTACCTGCTTGCCGGCCTCTGTGGCTGCAACGACTTTATGTGGAGTTGGCTGGTGCATGATGTTCACCAGGCCGTGCTCCATGGCCAGCTCATACACGGGATTGCCGAGGATGCCGTGGATCCAGTTGGCGCCCAGCTCCACACGTTCGTTGGTCATTGGGATCTGCACGATGCGCCCGCCGAGGCGGTTACGTGCCTCCAGGAGTTTGAAGTCGGTGAAGCCGTTCTTCGTGAGGTGATATGCAGCTGAGAGGCCGGCCATGCCGCCCCCGATGATAAGCACCTTGCACCTGCCGTCTTCAGCTTCACTCTCGGCTTTATTTTCATCAGCAGCTTGCGGCCCATCTTTGCAATTGTTCATATTTGCAAATCTTCACCTCGTTAACTATTTTGATTACATGAGTATTTTGACATTGGCCGAAATCATATGTTCTCAATGAGATGTCAAGATAACTAGCCGAACAGATATACGTTTCCAATTCTACTCCTTTCTACCGCTAAGGTGCGCTTTAAAATAATTTCCATGACAGCGCCCTCAATGAATTGAGAAAGAAAAATCAAGAATTTTCAAATTATTAAGCCCCGAAAGTGAAGTGAACTTTCAAGTTTCAGTTTTAATCTTCAAAAAGAAGTTTCAGTTTATTATTAGAAATCATAATGACTTTTATTTCAAATTAGAGGTTAAGTTTTCAGGCAGGTAACGTCCAAGGTCAAGTATAATGAACCATCTGTATGATGAATCAAGTTTGGTCGCTGCAAATGCTCGACGAATTCAATAAATTTACCTTGTACTGATAATGATTTGTACTATATGTCATGCAGTGTAAACAGTGTAATCAAATGTGAAAGATGAGTGAATCCGCGTCCTCGTACCCTCCGCCCGCCGTTAACGAGAAGAAACTACGTTTCAGGTCCCAAACCAAAGTCCTCTTCAGCAGTGAGAACCAGGTCGAAGAACTTCTCCGCGCCGACAAGAATGATTCCAAGACTGACGAGGTGGATTCGCCAAAGAAAGGTACACCTGCTTCACCCAGCATGCCACCTGTATATAACTGCATCTTATTGCAGACAGATGCCCCTCGCTATTTTCCTTCCTGCAAGTGGAGCTGACCAGAGGTTATGCCTTGGAGCACGACGAGGAGCGCTATTCGGCGCGCCGCGAGAAGGTCTACTCCTTCATGAAGATCCCCCGCGAAGTGGAGAAGTTCATGACCTATGGCTTCATGCAGTGTGCTGATTCATTTCTGTTTGTTTACACCTTCTTGCCTCTTCGTGTACTGCTAGCATTGTGGGCTTTGATAATGCGACCATTTGCTACATGTTTTGGGTAAGTGTGGAAGTCAATTGATGATTGTTTTGTAATTTGTTATTTGCAGGCAGCACAACGTGAATAGAACGTTGCTGACGCCCGCTGAAATCTGTGATCTTTTGAAAGCTGTAATTTTAGTCACCTGTACCATTTTGATGTTCTACATTGACACCAACATGATGTACCATTTAATTAAGAGCCAGTCAGTTATTAAATTATACATTTTCTACAATATGCTGGAGGTGGGCGACCGTCTGTTTTCGGCGTTCGGGCAGGATACGATTGATGCCCTTTTCTGGACCGCAACGGAACCCCGGGATCGACGACGCGAACATTTGGGGGTGATCCCTCATCTAATCTTTGCCATTGTGTATGTCTGTATCCTTTTAATAAGCTGGTTCATAAATGATCCCAGTGTAAAGCAGTATGAACCTTAACAATGTGTAGTTCTGCACGGCCTTTTGGTGCTTTGCCAAGCAACGACGCTGAATGTTGCCATCAATTCAAACAACAAAGCCCTGTTAACTATCATGATGTCAAACAATGTAAGTCTGATCCATTGCCTTATATTAACTCTAATTTTTTATTTTGGTTGCAGTTTGTGGAACTGAAAGGGAGCGTGTTCAAGAAGTTCGACAAAAACAACCTGTTCCAGGTGTCCTGCAGCGATGTACGCGAGCGTTTCCACCTGGTGACGCTGCTCTTCATCGTCGTGCTGCAGACGATGAAGGAGTACGCGTGGAAATGGGACCGCTTCTGGGTGCTGCTGCCCGACTGCATCATCGTGCTGACCGCTGAGATATTCGTCGATTGGATCAAGCACGCGTTCATCACGCGCTTCAACGAGCTGCAGGTGGACGTCTACAGAGACTACACGACAAGTCTGGCGTACGACATGGCTCAGACGCGCCAGAAGCACGCGTTCTCGGACCATTCGGACCTGGTGGCCCGCCGCATGGGCTTCATTCCGCTGCCGCTCGGCGTCGTCATGATGCGCGTGCTCGGCCACGCGCTGCACATCAGCGACCTGGCGTCCGTCCTCATCAGTGTCGTCGCCTTCTTCTGCATGAGCGCGATGCGCGTTCTCAACAGCATCCTCATCCTCGGGCTCGCGTGCTACCTGATCACGCAGCACAAGCAGGAGAAAGCGTCGGCGAACTCGCCGCATGCGCAGCGGTCCAACAGCCCGCTGCCAGCGACGAGCAAGAGCAAGGACTGGTTTCGCGACACGGCGACGAGCCCCACGAAGCCGCTCGTCGACGCGAGCCCCGTGCAGTCACAGCCGCTCATCGGCAACGGGATGGCAGCTGGCAAGTCGCTGAACAGCGAATTGGGCCCGGCGATCTTCTCCAACAGCACGGTCGATTTGAAGAACGTGACGCTCAACGAGGAGCTGCTGAAGGTCGACGGAGACGATATCAGGGTGGAGAACATCGATGATAACTTTTCGAAGAGCGACCCGAATATCAAGATTGCTGATGCGGTTGAAATTCAGCACGAGAGCGATGCAAATCATGAGATCACGATAAAGAAACGCGCCGAATCGGAGCCCAACTTAGCCAATTGCAACGACGAAGACGAATAATTATTCGCAAGCTATTTCGAAATGGGATTGTTTTCTTTAGAAAGACTTGGTCTTTATCTAATTTTAACGAGGAGGATGCCTTGCATGGGTTGCACACGTACAAAACATTAATATACACATTTTGTATTTCTAATTCCTATTAGGTGTATTTTTATATTTGTAAATATATGTAGAAGATATGGTAAGCTGAGATTTGCTAAAATGGAAAGACGATGTGAACGTTTGACTGCTTTATTCAAATTATAGCGCGGCTACATATGTAATACACACAAATAATAATAGACCTTTTTGTTTCAGAGAGAAGCGAACCTCGTAATAATCCAGGTAGATTTTCTTTTGCAATGTTTTACATGTGCTGTTTCAATCCTATCAGCAGACATGAAAAAGCAGGAGTTGTAAAGTACCTTGTATGTGTAGGTACTATATGCAATGTCCAACAAAACAATGGATTCCTACTGCATTATCAAGTACAAACAAGGAGGTCAGTGTTGTATTGTATACCATCATAGTTTAGGTATGTATGAATGTGCTTCATGATTAATTAGAATAATTTGTTTCAGACTGTGGATTGGAAGTACAATGTGCCAAATATGAAATGCAATTGAACAGTGAATCCCTACTGCATTCTGGAGTATAAGAAATGAGGTGAGTGTTGTATTGTATAGCATCATAGTTTTGTTATGTATGAATGTGCTTTATTGTTAATTAGATTATTTTGTTTCAGACTACAGTATGGTTCCAGGTGCTAAATGGGATCTGCAATTGAGCAGTGGATCCAGCTGGCATAATGGTGTGTAAGAAAGGAGGTGAGTGTTGTATTGTATTGCATCAGAGTTTTGGTATGTATTTTAGTGCTTTGTTATTAATTGCATTATTTTATTGCAGTATGTACTACATGCTTGTTCCAATTCCAGCATGTAACCAGAAATTGTAGGATCAATTATAGGTCCACATGGAGAGGTGTAAAGGTTGGTGTTGTTTTTATTTCGAAGTTGTTTGAGGTAGTGTCCACATGTCTCTTGCATGGAGGAAGCATTAAAGCATTATTGTTGTTTACATACATATGGGGTATTCTTTGTCGATTTGTAGCTAAGGTGGCTTCCATTATACCTTTTCTTTCTTGTTTGTATTTCCTTAATATTAAATTAAAAATCTAATTCTTCAGATTCTTTCATGGTCTTTTTTACACTTTGTGACTTGAATTTTTTTGGTTATGCTTGTGGATGGTTTAGGAGGAAGTAAGTTTTGACAACAGAGGGAGTAAAGTGTCACTTTACTCCCTATGTATAGTCGGTCCGATGAGAATTGGTTTTATGACCATGTAGCAAGTTTTAAACCTCGGGAATAAAATGCCACTTTATTCCCTGTTATCAAAACTTATTTCCAGCATAATTGACATGTCTTACGACGCCATTTTTTCTCATGGGTGTATATTCTATCTCATCTATGGTGTATATCTCATCTATGGGTGTATACATGAAACTACTGCTACCAGAGACACTGCTGCTACCAAGTTTTTCCTACAAGTTCCAATGTTCTAGATGAACTAGATAAAGAAATATTTCATAATATGCCTTATTATAAATTCTCCCTCCACGGCCTCTTATTAATACTTGTGCTAATTAACTGACTATTGCAAATAGGTATGCAATTATTTTCTAATGTGTTTTCTCATTCTGAATTATTTGTTGTTTTCCATTTAGCCATCTGACTCAGCTCATATCATGAAGAGCAGAGATGAGCCGAGCGTACGCGACAGTGGTCTTTTGAAACGCACATTTTCAATTCAGACTCAGTTGCGCGGAGGTTGATGCATTTTAGGACCTTGTGCGCATAAATTCGAAAGAGGTAAAATTCTCAACTCAGATCAGAATGGATCAGAATGAGTCGTGTAAATGGAACGGCAAATCTTAGCTCTGCTTGATATGAGCTGAGATAAATGGCTAAAAGGAAAAGGCCTATTGTGTTTCTTCATAGTTTAACCTCTTAAGAGCTGGTGATTAGTGGTGATGACCACTATGTGATGATTATATCTTGTGCATTTTTTATCGTTGTCATTATTTACTTTCGTCCCAATAATAATTCAAAAAGTATACAATGCCATTCAAATTAGGAAATTTAGTAAAATAGTAAAATTATCCAATAGTATCTGAATTATAATGTGCATTCCAATTCATGAAACGAAATTAAATTTATAGCTTTCTAAATTAAAAGTGTTCATAATTTTAATTCACATATTTGAATACTTTTTTTCTGAAGTTTAATTGATGATTTTTGAATTAAAACAGGAAAAGAGTAGTTATTAAAAAGTGTAGAAGATAGGAATATAATTTTTGACCAAATTAATACTATGGCTAATTGGCAAAAATATTAAGAAAACCAAATGCAACTTTGGTGGAGGCGCCGGTCTTATCGTAATGATAATAGAAAAACTAATACCGTTACATTATATCTTTTTGTTTTCATAATTCAGTAATTGAGATAAATTGTATGTACAAACATCTGAATATTAACATTATTTATAAATGTTGATTAAATATACTTATTCAATAAAATGCTATTTGAATTTCAAATGACAATTGCTAAATTACATTTCAAGAATTGGAATTACATTTTAGCATTCTGAATTAAAAGTGACGCTTTCCTGATTACAAATCTAAATTACTAATTTCTGAATTATAACTTTAAAATGTATAATAATTGCTTGAAATAATTGGAAATTTTGAAAAATAAAACATAAATATTTAAAGGCAATACAAGAAAAAAACTATAATAAAATCTTCTTTTCTGCAACTCGCAAGGCGAAATATTTGTTCAATATTAATAAAATACTTGCAATAATAATGTTTCTAAGACGAAAATTTTGATTTGTAAATATGAAAAATAAATTGATAAAATTAAGTAAGAAATCGAATTTCAAAGAATTGATAAATGTTACAACATACCATCGTTACAAAAAAGAAAATATTAATTAGCTTCGCATGAAACCAATGGCTCGTTAGGTGAGATATTGCTCGTTATTTGAAACATATTCTTAGCACATTTCCATCAATGATAAAATAGATAAATTCTAGATCAAGAAATCAGAATCTATCCCACTTTTAAATCCCGACCCAGTTTCCAACCATCACAGAACTCCCCCCAGGATTTCTACCATTGTGCAATAAAGTTAATGGTAGTGAGAGTAGGTCATCACTCTAACACAAGAAAATACACGCCGTACCATTGGCAACGGTAATAACAATGCCCTTTAAATGTTATGACCCTTAAAATATCAAACATCCCAGCACCATTCTATGCCTGAAGGGCGTCATACCAAGGCGAAATCGAATCGATAAGTCGCGAAATTAATTTGGGTCAGCAGGTAGGTGTCCCACGTCCCCAACGAACGCAATCAGTTAGCCACAATTCCCTGTCCTCCTTGTCCCTGTTTTCTCCAACAATGCAAAGCTAAAAGATGGAAAGTAAGCGAGCATTGGAAGGAATGGATACGGATAAGGATGGATGAAGGGTAGATATGCGTTGACGTGTTTATTTTTATATAGCATATATATAACACGTCCATTTGCAGCAAGTGGTAGAAAGCGAGAAGCGAACGATGGAAAGAAGAATGGTCGGCTATCTCTTATAATGTTCACGCGAAGAGGTTAATGGATTAAGTTCCGATTCCGTTCGCAAATCGCTAACCGGGTTGGTTGCTCGATTCATTAGTTTCACTCTTTCGCGAATTGGGTCTTGTTAAACAAACGACAACCGACAACAAATATTTATGTTCGAACATCAATTTACCTGTCCTATAAATTAACATGAAATACTGGATTTTGGAATATAAATTATGATATTGATAACGAATAATTAGTTAGGGAAAATATACTAAACATATGAATTTTGGTTAGAATTATAATTTAATATATATGTATAATTATTGTATATTCGTGAAAAAAAAAAAATTGTGTAAATTTTATAAATATGTGCATGTACTTCTTATATTCAAGTGTAAAATTGGAAAAATCATAACTGACGATTTTAAATGAAAATTATTTATTAATTTATTGATTTATTTTTAATATGCCTATAAATGAAAAAGTTACTGAAATTTTCTCTAATATAAATCGTCGAGAAAAACTAGACAATCCAATAATGGGCAGATTTATTGTATCACATCTTTTTATAATGTTTTTTATTTATTAGTTGATCGATACTATTCAGTGGTATAAATTCAATCTTGTCTCTTTATCGTCCTTTGGCTTTTCTTGTGTAAGTTTCAATATTTTTTGAATTATTTCTTTAATTATTCCAATTGTTAGAGGTAACTGCTATAAAATAAAAAATATGATTATATTAAATGAAAGTTGTTTCCAAATGATTATTTGAAAACTTCACAGATTTTCAAAAAAAATTGTTCATAAATGTTGTAATCATTGAAAAAGCAAAAAGGAATCATTTTGTTTTCATGGAAAAAATAAGTTTGTCCTTCATTAAAATAAAATATGTCCTTCTGTTTTTCTTAATAATATAACAGAATTTCATTAATTTGTTTAATTCCATTTCCCTTGAAAAAAAAAAACGTTTTTCCAAAATAAATGTTCAAAAAAAAACTGAACTAGCATGTCCAATTAGGAGCTGTTTTATAATGTGATTTTTAAATTTATTTACTGATTCTACTTGGCTATTGATTATGAGTGTTAGAGGATAATTAAATTTAAATTTACTTCACCCAATCCATAACAATCCATAAGAATTAAAAAAAAAGATATTTCTGGTTTTATGAGTATAATTATTTCTTGTATGTTTCATTGTCTTTTGTTTTTTTGCGTTGATTTTCAATATCTTCTAACATTTGTATTATTATTTTTTTAATTTCAATTTGTGACAATCAATTAACTTATATCAAATAAAAATAATTTCTGAAAAAAATCTTAAAGACTTATAATCGATAATATTCTCATTGATTTATTTAAAACACTTCCACTATTTAAAAAAACTACTGAAAGTTCTTTCAAAAAAATCTCTAAGGAACTGAACAAACAAGTCTAATCAAGGACAGATTTACAGCATCACACCTTTTCATAACTTTTTTCATTTATTTTTTAAACCGTGTCCCCCATGTTTTTGTTTTATCCCCATTTGAGGTAGCAACAGATTTATCGACCTACAGTTTTTCGTTACTTCTTTTTATTCAGTTCAATTCTTCAATCATTGAATGCCGACTGAAAACACATCGAAGACATTTCCCAAGTTGATCATTCCAGGGGTGATTCCCTATTTACAAAACATTTGAAAATGAATCTCTTTGATCATATTTTTTAAGTGAAAAACTGTACCGAAAAATTTCTGAGAAACTGCAATGTTGTCAGTTAGAGACATCAAACAAAACGTTTTCCCTAATCAATTCAGTTGTTAGTACCGTAACAACTGCAAGTACCCTTGAAAATTAGGAAGGTAATCAGTATGGGAAGACGTGAGAAAATTTGAAAATGTAGACTATCTTGTATATCATTAGCATGTCGAATAGCATCATCAATTTTCAGCGTAAGCAAACAGCAATCTTTAAATATCCATCAGAATGTAACCAATCTGTGTCGGTGGAGACACGACTAATTAGTGTCAGACGAGATCAAACAGTTTCCGTTCCGCACAATTAGTGTCCAATTAGGTTGCATCTTGCCATGAACCATTTCATACTTTTTCTCCTTTAGATGGGAAGATGTTATAGTTATATTTCTACTCCCACTATTTGAAATGCAATTATTCATGATTTATTTGTAGGTGTATGCGAATTTTGAAATTTTGCAATTAGTAAATTTGTTGACAATTAGTTATCAAAAATATTTTTTCAGGTCTCGTTGTCTCTGGTTGAACGCAAATTTAGATTTCCCTAAAAGTCATTACTATCCACAGAGGAATCAAAGAAATGATGAAGTGACTGATAATTTAATTCATATGTAAAAAATCCCGTAAGATTGGACATTTGAACCATTTGTATAAATTTTGTTCTAAAAGAGTTAAAATTTTGTCATCATGAAAATATTAGGAATTAATGGATGTATTATAGAAATTGATAATGACCAGATGCTTGGTCGTTTTTGTTGCAAATTACTTTTCGAATTCATAATTTATTGAGTAAAATGTATATTTTTATATTAGATGTTTTGCCTTAACAAGTTGCAATTAAAGTGATCGTTATTTTACTCAGGAAAATGTTACATTTATCAAACTTGGTTAAAACCTGTTGAACATTAAATGATTTACTGAAGTAATTTAAAAGTGCACCAACACCTCTTCGATAAAATAAAATTACTTTGGTTTTCGGACTTTATTCACCAATTTCGAGAGATATTTTAGCAAAAAAAAACTATTTTCTCTTCATATACTTAAACATTTTTAATAGTCGCATTCTTTTCGTATTGCGTGTGAAAAGTAGATGATTATGGTTTTCATCGGCCGTTTGTTTCATTGTTCAATGCTGTGCGTTTGTTGCTTGAGTGAAATATGTTGCTTGGAGTGGCGCAATCGTTGAAATAAATAAATGTGCGATGTACGCCTTCCGCTCAATTCTGGCGGCTTTGATGCGTAACAAAACTCTAATTACTTTAACAGATTATCAAATAACTATCTATCTATACGCTCACAAATATATTCATTGGAGAAGTCGGCTCATTGCGACGATTGTTTTACTATTTTTTTGTCAAACATTCCGGGATTATATGGTACGAAGATTCCGGCGTGCAAGAAAAAAGTTGACAATTGTTTCATATGAACTACTTGATATTTGCTATTTATTATCATGTCAGTTTATATTAGTTGAAATGTGTTGCTGAAATTGCTTTCAAGTTTATTAATATTTTCATGTTCGTATTTGTGAGTTATTTTTTATGGTAATGATAAAAGAATACCGCTAAATGTATTGAAAAAAGATTATATTTGTAATTTTTTTAATTTTCTTACTAGTTTATTTTATGTAAAATTGTGATATTTAACAAGAAATTGACCTGAGAGATTGTTTGATAATATTTAAGAATTTGTAGCATACATTATCGACAATAATTTGATCTGACAGTGATTAATTATTTTTCGATTCATTTAAATGTGTAATTCAGTCTCACAAATTAAATTTTTATTTGGAAAAATTTCTTTTGCAAAATAAACTTTGAAATTATATTTAAAAGTGATATAAGCAAATAAGAAACCTAGAAATCATAACTTATCGTAATTTACTTATATTAAAGATACTTTTTGTTGATATTATTCGAATTATTTTATATCTTAAATTATTAAATAATTATAAGCATTTAAATGAATTCCATATTTCCTTTTAATTCAGATTAATATACAAATATGCATTTTTTATTTGAATTTGCAATGTCAAAAAGTAAAGATTGCATGAGTGCTTTTCATATTATCAAATATCTTTTTATATGCAAAAAATCAAATATGGGAAACAATCGCTTATCTTGATAAAATTAAATCAAAAATTTATTTACAAACAAAACGAGCAATTATTTTTTTGATTTTCAAATTTTGTTTAAAAAGAAACAAGCTAAAATGGTTGCCTATGTAATAATTAGAGCTAACGATTTTAATAAGGTTTCATATTTTAACAAATCTTAAACTTTATTTACATATAAGGCAAATTATGATAATATAACCAGTTGTGAAATAAACATATATCAGAGAAAGTAAAATGTAATCCTAATATCGAAATATTAAAAAAAAGTTTTTCAATTTTTTAATTATCAGTTAAATTCCTCATATTCTATTGTTCTTTTTAATTGAATTAAAAAAAAAATATCTTATAGGTTTTTACTGAAATTATAATTTAGCAAAAATATTGACAATTATTGGAAAATTACATGAATCAATTGCTAGTAGTGTATAGGCATACATTTCAGAAAAAAACTGAAGCATTTCCGTTTTTATTTAAATCATCTATAAAATTAACTCGCAACTGTGAAGCGTTTCATTAAGAAGCGTGCGTGTAATGAATGCCGCCTCATAAAACTGGACATATTTACATATTATGCAATTAATTGCACATATTCATTACGACATTTACAATAATCGGATCTGTTCTAATCTTTGTTTATTTATCTGCGCGTGCAGTGCTATTTTTAAGTACTTTTTATGCAAACAGCTCAGGAGGAAACCGACCCACACATAAATGCATTCATGCACGTGGACTAATAGTTTAGTCCAACAGTAGCGAAGAAGTGATGCAAGCAGACAGGGAAATCTAAAATAAAATCGGGAGCAAAACGTGCACAAAGCAAATATTTGGCTGCTGGGTATCGGTTACCAAATGGAAATGGTAACAAGAGGTAGGAAGAAGTTTTGGTTCTTTGGATACCACCTGGTGTTTATTCGATGTTTCCAAGGAAAGTAAAAGAAAAACTAATTATAAAAAATAGTTATTTATGTACCAAGAGATTTAAGTGACGTATTGTTTCAGAAATTGAAAGTTTTGGAAAAGTTTTGGAGATAAAATTCTAGAGGTTTATGAAAAATTCCATTTTCAGAATTTCTGCTTCAGATACACTATTTATAATATCTACACGTTTTTCATATGTAGTTCAGAAATTAACACATTAAATCAGAATATTTCAATTGTATTTCAGCTATGAAAAATAAATTTATGAAAGTACAAATTACAAATTTTATATTTCAGAAAAGATCTACTGATCTACTTTCAAATTGAAAAAATAATTTGAATAGATATTAGTTCCAATTGTAATTCAGATTATTGACATGTATTTTATTTGATGTTCAAATTTGTTAATTGAATTTCAGGAATTATCAATGTATTTAAAGTTAAATAAATTGTATTTCAAATTTGTCGTATGTATTTGAGAAATTGCATATTAGCTTATCGACATGTACTTCAGAATCTGTTATTTATGGTTCAGATTAGTAAATTGTATTTCAGAAAATACAAATTGTACTTGCCATCAGCAAAATGTATTTGAGAATAAACAATTTAAATTTCAGATTTCCCCAAAGATCCAATATTATAAATAGAAGTTAATTGTGTGGTAATCTGACTTATGTATACTGGATAAATACAATAAAAGCGTATAATTTTAATTTCTGAAGTACAAATCATAATATCTGAAATACATACTTTCTCATTTCTATAAGTTGTACTTTCTGAAATTCATATTCCACATATAAAATGCAATAGGTATATTTAATATGTTAATTTTTGAAATATATATGAAAAATTTGTAGAATTAGTGAACTTTATTGTTCAGGTATCCGAAAATTTGACCAATTGTTAAATAATAATAATTTTTGAAGTTAATCCAAGAAATTTATAATTAACATTCTAAAAATAACCAAAATATCATTATGACATTTTTAACTCCAATAAAATTTCTTTGTTACTTTCCATCCAAAACACGTTTAGTTGCAAAAGAAATGCCATTTTCACTCAATCAATGAACAAACAAATAAAACCCTGCAGTTATTTTCAATAATGAAATCACTTAGTGTCAATCAATGGCACGTTCTATGACATTTTCTACCTACATGGAAGTTTTGCACTCTAATCAGTATACAGGTGCTGAAAGTCTCCAGCGCATTCCTTATCCTTCGCGAATTTCTATGCGAAGATTTTATGGCATGTTTAATGTGCGATCACATGTCTCGCATTTTAATTAAATTGCTATTCGATTCGATCGGTTCCAAGTTAAAATTAAACATTTACCATACGCAAGTTTTTCATTAATTTACATACCATTTCTTTGTGTTTTTTAAATATAGTTTACTCATTTTCTAAACAATTCAGCAAGTATTTATACATAAAATATTAACATAAAATTATTGATATTTCAATCATGTTGAAGCTGTATTGAATTTTATGCATTAAAGACCCTGTATTATATAGTTGTTAATGCATGAAAGATGATGTCATTGCATCGGTTACAATTTGTTTAACTTGGTCAACTATCGCAAATTTGAGTATAATATTAGTAGCACATCGGAATCACTTTGTCATACTAGCAACTATATGAATAGAGACAATAATATTAATAAAATTGCAAATGGGCGGCGTATTGTAAAAGGATGCAGCGATTGCTATTCTTGTCTCTTTGCAAATAATTGCGTTTGTTTACTTTTGTCATTGGTCATCAGTAATGAGTCATTAGAATAATATTATTTGAATATTAATGTTCAATTCTAGAATATATTTGTACAGTTATTCAAAACGGAAATATGTTATATGTAGTTCTAATGAAAGCTTTAAATGGTGTTGAAAGTTTTTAACATGGCCGAAATTTCTAACGGTTTACTTGCCAAAAATTCGCAAATTGTGATTTATATTGATTTAGTTTTATATTTATGGGGTCTGAAGATATTTGTATACAAGGTGAATTTTATTTATGACAGAATAATCTTTTAAAATCATCATTTTATTTTGTCGGATTATGTAAAAATAAATAAATGATTTATTCTACAAGTGAGAGAAATGAATACCTTTTATTTTACTTGTTACAAAATTGAATGTCAGCTCGTGAAATAAAGTGGTGGTTACTATAGTTTCAGATATTTAATGTTTATCCAACATAATGTACCAAATAAAACAAAATTTTGCTAATATTTCAGAAATTTAGAAATTATGGTAACAATTTTGTAGCTTCTTCAAACAACGTGCCAACTTTTTTCAGTAATATAAAATATTTATAAATTTAATTGTTAAAATTAATTGAGAGTTAACTAGGTTAAAATCTGTTCTAAACATTATTATTTCATGAAAAGCAAAATCCGTTTGGACTTAAATTTTATCTAAAGAAACAATGAATAAATACAAAAAATGGAAATGAATACAAATTGCTATTTATTAGCAATTTGAATTTTGCATTAACTAATGAAACTCATTATGACATCCTACGAAATCAAGTCTAAACTAATGAATACAGGGACTTTATTTTTTACCTTCTTTGAATTTATTTCTCCAGCAAATTAATATCTGGAAATTATTATTTAAAAAATAGGATGTTTCAAATCTTTCATCGAATTTTTCGAATAGATTTTGATTCAGATATCAAAACAACATCCTAATAGAAATTAGCTAGTAATTATCTAGTAAAATCCAATTCTATAGGTTATAAACATTCACAATTAACAATTGCAAAAACAGTTATAAATTGACAGAAATTTATGTGCGCAGAATAAATGCACAACTACATATTTTTCTTTATAGAAACTAGCGCCCACATAATGCGCCCACTCATCAATTCGCATTGTGAATTTTTTTTATTCATTTGCAAAAATTTATTTTTCCGCGGATATGCGTAATTAACGTACCATTTTGCCCAATTTAATGGCCACTTAATTACGAAAAGTGACATAAATTAAAGAATGCCATCGAAATTTATGCTTCGGTAATTTACACACATAAAGCATGCATTTTCCAGCCATAAATCGGAACAATGCGAACATGTAGGAAAACAATAATTTTCTCATTGGGATAGTCTAGCAGCGATGCATTCAACCGAATTTAATTAAAACCAGAACGGTAATTTATGGGAATTTTTCGAGTGGAAGCCTCAAATGTTGGAATGCTTCGATAAGATAATTGAAATATATGATGGTTGTCACACGTGTTTGATGAACAGCTCTGTGTGTTCTATATAAATGGCCATATTTATTTCGGTGTGATACTTAACCAGCAGTTGGTCTTCCTACATGGGCCGAAGACGTGGGCATACTGGTTCATCGTCTTGAATCTTGTGAACAGAAGGTGGACAACCTGAGACCTTTCAAGAAACTACTTCCAAGTGCAAACGTATTGGTAAGTCAGATACAAAATTTGAGAAAATTTGAAAGATAACTTGAGGGAAAACTTTTAATTATTCCAGTTGGTAAAAATAAAAATTTCGTATTAGCACAGTTATCTTGAAATTGTACATTTTTGAATATATAAATTGTCCCAATTTCAACTGATTGTCCCAAGATCGGGAAAACTACAGATATGGAAAATTGTCAAAACAATTTCAACTTAGAATTTACTCAGTTTATTTGAGATTTTAAATATTTTCTGCTTTACTGTTTGAAAATTAAAAAACCATCAGTTGTCCTCCTTATTCTTCTGAATTTAAACAGAGACCGTTTTTGTCATTTTTCGGGTTATTAGTTTTCGGAAATATCACAAAACACAGAAAACAAAAAAGAAACATTAAGTTAAAGCAATTCAAATTTAAAAGTTTAAAAGTTAACCCGAAGTTAATCTTACTTTTATTTTTTTTATTGAACATGAAATTTTTCATTGCCAATTTAAAATATAAATATGTTTCTTCTATTATAAGCTGTCATGTTTTTAAACATTTTACCATAATTTTCAAGTTGAAATTTACAACGATAAAAATTATAAAAAATGTCTTAGTACTCTTTTAAGTGAGATGTTATTTTTAATTACTTATGAATAATTTATGAATAAGTAGCAAAAGTGATTTAATTCGAGAATGCAATTTTGCAACTGATGAAAAAATGTCGCATTTTTTTTTAATATATTATAAATTTGAGAAGTATTTTAAAAGTGATAAAAACTTAAAAAATGATAATAGATGAAGCATTTATGTTGTAAATCGATAATGAGCAAATCAAGAGCAAATTAAAAATAAAATTTCTGATAATTTGGAATTAATTAATTAGAGAGAATATATAAAAAAAATTATGAAAATGATTTCAAACTTGAAGTCAATACGGCAGTTTAAAATCGGAATTGGTTAATAATGCGTCAATCAACGGTAAAGGTAAAATTATATTCAAGAATCAATGAAATAATTTATCTCAAAAATCCAAAAAATTTACTAATAATAAAAGTATTCATTCCCATCCCAAATTTTTTGAATTATATTATATTTTAGTCAGTTATAATATAGGTCGAAATTACAGTATAACAAACTCATTTAAGTTAAAAAAAAAAACTTAAAGCCAAATATGTTAAAATCTTGTTATTCACTTCTAACAAATCTTCTAACAAACTATAAATTAAAATTAATTATTAAAATAGAAATATTTACCTTTTCTCAGAGAGCAAGAGCTTCATTAAAATTTACTGCCATCAGAAGCAAGAAGTTTTTTTTACAAAGATGAAGTTCAACATCCAAAGTTGGAGACAGTTTTGACTGTTTTTCGATTTCTCTAGATTTTGCCATAAGTGCCATTTTGCCATTTTGCCATTTTGCCAATCGTTTCAAACTTAAGACAATTTTGTAGCGATTCAGTTGCAATTCGCTTACCATCAGCATTCGATTCAAGCGATTCATAAGTGTTTTTTTTGCAATAAGTCGACACCCAGCATCGAGCTTCTTTTGATATCCACGTTTTTCAAATAGCTGCAAACAGTTTTTTGTGTAATCTCTAGTTCTTAGGCAATAGAAACAGTGTTTACTTGATGGTCAGACTCGAAAATCTCTTTGATTTTATCGATAATTTTGACAATTAACTTTTTAGTTCATGGAATTTACTGGAACGAAATGGACGAAATCAAAATTGCAGATGAGGTTAGTGTTGTATGAAAACTTTAAAGACTATTCACATTTTCAACTCCCTGTAATTTTTCTAAATTATAAAATTATGAAATTTGCATTTTTACATTTTGCATTTTCTCGTTGCAAGTGCCCATCTTTAACCCTAGCTTGAATAAAATTTGTGAGTAAACTAATTATAAAATTTTGATAACATTATCTTATATTTTGATTGTAATCCAAGTGTAAATCATCAATTTCGAAAATAATGAATTTTTTTTTATTACATCTACCATGTTAAAAAATCTCCAATTTAAAAACCGCTAAGAAATTTCTTCTTCGAATCTATGAAATCCAAAAATTTCGACAAATTATTTGATACCATAATTAAAATTATTTTAAGAATATATATCAACAGAAATAATGAGTACACGATTTATATATTCGTCGAACCAATCAGTCAGGAAATTGTAATTAAGAAGGAATAGTAAACTTCTATTATTAGAAATTCATTACAGCAATTCCACACTTCACTCATGCTTCCAGTCTTTTATCCAAGCTGCATAATTCAGTGGGTGTCCTCATTTTTTTCTCACTTCCTCACATTCTTTCACATTTCAAATTTTCCCATTCTTTTTTAGTATCAATTTCAATTTCAAACTTTTCCACCATAAATCCAATATCTTCCTCCAGTTTGTATCACGAAACGATTCAAGTATGAAGCAATCATTTTCAAAATCTTTGTTAGTGCGAACACCAACGATGTTGGTTGTTTGGATTAGATGTGATCTCGTATACAAAGAAGTTCGCTTCGATTCTATCTTCGCAGTTGCAAACTTGCCTGCTCGCGAAGAGCACGAATCAATCGTGTATCAAATACGTAATTATGCTTGAATCACACCGACGATTTGGAACGTGGGCTGGCTGCTCGGTGTCGACAAATGCCACAACATTGTCCACTTCAGTCATTCATTCGTGCGATTCGATTAAATCCGCCAATTCGCGCCTGCCGCACGCAAATTCAATTTCAATGTCGTTTCGCTGCTAGAATTTCTCAAGAGACATTATTACTCGCATGTCGTGCGCTCTCAAACACTTTTCCGCTCGGGAAAAGCTTTGATGAGTTTATCTGCTTCTTGCTGATTGTCCAATTAATGGAACGTTAATTGCGAGAGCAATTGAGAAGTGTGATGTCGATTTGCGGCCCGCTTAAATTCGAGTGAACATATTTGTTAGTGTTCGTCCTGTAGTGCGGCAATAAGTGTGTACGATTTCTGGGGAAATTGAAATTCGCGATTTTTTTTGTTTTGGGATTGTTGTGAAAATGTGGCTGAAGGATTTTCAGACGTGAAGTAGGCGTGAAAATTGTGTGTTCGGTGTTGATACAATTGTGTTCTAATTACTAGTCTTTTCGCGTTATTTATTGCAAGTTTAATTGTTGTATGGACATATAACTTCCATCATGGCAGACAGTGATCATAAAAATGTTGAGTATAAAAGTAAGTTTTCGATATTTTTTGAGGAACATTAAGTATTAAATACACAGTAATTGATATTTTTTTTGATAATCATTAATAATTCTCATTGTTTTTAAAATTGCACTTTTTAACATTACAATAATATTTTTTATCTTACTGGAGCGTATAATGTTGCATTTTCTATGCGTGTTTTACGTGACAAAAATTGAATATTTTTCACTTGTCAAATCAGTGACGTACATTTTTCTACAAGTGGAAAAAA
>JARJDZ010006591.1:0-40987 GCA_030264555.1 Aleochara sp. GC000083
ATAAGACTAATAACAGATGTGCGTCTCCCACGGACACAATGCATCGAGGAATGCGGTCAAACACTTGAAATATAATAGAAGAGATGCAGTAACGAGCAAACAGGGAAAAGCAAATAGACGAACAATGGAGATCGGAATGCGAGGAATGCGGCTAAAGAATAGAAAAGCTGCAGTGACGAGTAAACAGGAAAAAGTAAATATAAATAGAGAACAATGAGATCGGAATGCGAGGATTTAAACGAGTATTAAATTGATACTTGAATAACAAACATTGCAACTTATTACGTAACAGGTGCATTTTCACTTTTCAATGTAAATCCCTTTAAGAAATGTTTTTCCTTATAACTCACGAACTATTGGACCGATTTTGATGATTTAAAAAGCATTTTAAATGGTATGATTTCACCTTTGGCTTAGATGTATCAGATTTTTCATACACAATGTTATTTCTTTATAATTATAAAAATCAATTGTTTTTCGTTATAACACATCCCTGTTGACGTTTTCACTTCTATCTTGTGATGTTAAATACCCACCATGTAGTTTTTGCAACGTTCTATTCCCAGCTAATGAATTCCACACAAAAATCGTTTTCCAACAACATTTTATGAATGAAATGAAGAATTCATATTATCACAATGCCAAATTTCCGATTTTAGAGGTCAATATCGGATTTCCCAAAATTTGATCAAGTTTTGCAATGAAATGCAATGAATAATGGAGGATTGTCTTTGATAAGATTTAAAAATAGCACCAAAAACGGACTGAATCCTCGGTATGATCATCTTATAAAGAATTGAAAGCATCCTGATCAAAAATTCAGTAGGGAGCAAAACTCTAGGGTCCTTTCTGAGTAATGACCACACAGTCTGAAATTCAGGACTCCCAGGATTGTTTCAATACCCACTTTTTGATGAAATGATCTCGATTAACCCTCAAATTCTGTGAAAACTCAGATGGGTTGATAAATCTACTGTTTTTTACTTGGTAGGTGCAATGGGTCATCATCATCACTATGCTTCAGGATTTTGAGCATAAGCTTCCAGGATTATACAAGGGGACCATTATAAACCCCGGAAGGGTTTCATACATCAAGAGCTACTCAGGGCACTCGTGATGTTTCCCTAATTAATAATTCGTCAAGTTGAAAAACTGGGTCTTCGTTGATTACTTCCTTTCTGTAACCTTTTCTATTTCTAAACTTGGATAGTAGAGAAGATATAGGAAATCTTCTACACCCTAAAATGGGCATCAGAATGGTTTGGTTCCACTGGAGGAAACGTCACTATCTGGTTTTTTGTTTGCTCGCGCGATAATAAATTGGAACTCATCCGTTTTCAACTTTCTACCTTCGGTCGGCGGCGGCGGCAGGCACTATTAGCCGCCACAGCGAGGCGCGCAAACAGCAACAACAACAATGGGACGAATGGGATCCGGAGCAGCAGCTAATGTCTCCCGTTTCCGTTTCAGTTTCATTTGCTTAGTCAATATAGAGTGCGGAACCCAATGCCTGCGGACGGCAAAGCAAAGATATTTTCGCCAATATAAATCCTCCTGTAACGAGATTAACCCGTACGAACGCACCCCACCGCCGCCGCCGCCTCGGCCACCCACGCCCGCCCCCCGAAACGTCGCCCGAGTGCACTGGCAAAGTGGCCGCCGAGACTCTCTTCGCCGCTCCTCGCTTCGCAGCTGTGTGCGATTGTAGTGGGCGCGCGTGTCTGCGTGTGTCGGACGAGACTTTGCAATCGCCGCCAACCGCCACCTCCGCCGCCACCCGCCGCCGGACGCGCTTGTTCCGCATCTGCATACGTACAATGCGGTGCGAGGCGCGCGAATGCAAAGCGCTCGCCTTTGCTTTGCTTTGCGCCGCTTTGCGCGCTGGATGCCCCCGAACTTGCTTTGCCTTTACTGCCGGGCACTGCCGGCCGCCCCCGCCGCCGCCATCGCAACCCTTTAATAAGGGCAAGAGTTATTAAAGTAAAGGGGGTGGATTTAAACCGGCCGCTGTCCAAGGGTGCCGCCGGAATATATATGAAGGCTTTGCGCGGACGGCCGGCTCCTGGGGATGCTGGAGGTCCGAGCCCGGTGGACAGCGCCGCCGCCCCCACCCCCCAGCCGGGGGTGGACCGAAAGGAATGGCATGGAACGAAGCCGGGGTTTGAGGGGCTGCCCAAGTCGGTGCTGCCTTGTTTTATATCTCTTGTTTCACTTGCCTCGCTGACCCGAGCGAAATGAAATCGCCCGTTTATGATACACCCGACTTGCCGCCCCCACGCCGGACCGGACCGGATTTCCACATGAGATTTCCAAAATTTATCGGATTTCTTCCCGAGTCACCTTGAACTTACCTCGTGCAGTTCGGCTGCAGTCCGGCAGACATTTAATTAAAAACATTGCGCATTGTTTGTGCATACGGTCAAGTGAGCTAACCCTTTTCGCCGCCCCCCCGGTGCTGCGTGCTGGGCAGCGGCGGTAATGACACGAGGCTGCAGCACAATTCCCACTGCGCCAGCAGCATCCTTGCCCGGAATCGCATGGAGCGCCTGGCCGGCAAGGGTTGAGGGTGGCTCACTCGTTGGGGTTGCCGAAGGTCCTTTGAGTCGGAACACCACCACCGCCGCCGCCGCCGCTCAGTTAGCATAGTTAGTGTCGTTGGGCGCGCGGCACGCGAGGCGTGAGCACATAAGAGGGCGGCATGCATGGTCCCAGCGATCAGGAGCGGACGGCGAAGGAATTAATAAACGACGTCGTACGGTCTGCACTCATATATCTCGAATAATTGCACATGCGTCATTTACGAAGTAGCCCCAAGTCGCAGACCCACCGCTCGAGGCACCCCTTTTCACCGAAATTGTGATACGTTCTACACAACCCTTCAAAACCCTTTCCGCATCACGATTATCCCAGCTGCGATTTTGCATGCCGAAAGGGGGCAGAACTTTTGGCCCGATGCGTACATAGAAGCCCACTTGGCGGGGGCGCATAAAATACAACACATTACAATATAAAGTACATCGTTTACTACTAAAAAGGGTTGAATTATATGTGCTTAGCCCTTTTGTTTTACCGAAATGATTTTGTATGCTCTCTGTTGAACATTTCACTGGCGCAATGAACGGCGGCAATTAGTTGAGATTCAAAGCCATCTCTTCCCATAGAATGTGCGAAATTTTTGGCCTACAAAAAGATAAATCCAAAAGTGTAACTTGTCATAATTTACCGCTCATATGAGTAAATCGCAACCCTCGAGGGTACAAATGGACGTTTCCTTCGACGTCGCCGACAAAACACGCAACTTGTCAAAACAGAAGAAATGGAGCTCGTCGTCAAAAAGCAAGCCCGAAAATGACCTGCACCACTCCACTTCCGGTCGACGTCGCCATGTCAAATGCCACATTAATAAAAAGCCTCCCCACATGCGGACCGCTCGCTGCCTTCTGCGTAAACACACGGGAACCAAATGAATCAAATTTTCGAGTGGGCCACACGCAAATTTGCCACTCGTTCACGTATCGCCGCATCGAGGGTGGCTACGAAATGCGTCCGTTTGCATGCCTGCGGAAAAACCCCCAATCGTATGGCAAACAAATTCTTGCCGTCCCCCCTCCGATTGCGAGCACGAAATCTTGTGCAAGATTGTGCGAATTTAAAAAGTGCGACCGCATTTCCAAAGAAGCGAGCCGCCCCCGCAGCCGAAAAGTGTGTTGTTTAAAGCTGTTCGCTTTTATGGCACCCTTGGGTGGTATTTCGAGCTGGCGGCGTTCGTCGTTAATGAATGTTCCAGTTTCGACTCTCTGGAGCCGCGATCAAAAAACGGCACATAAAAATTAACGCTCATCTCCGGCGGAAAACAAAGGAATTAAAATGTGGTCGTCGGCACCCTTTCAGTTTCGAGGTGATAAATCAATGGTTGTGCTGGCCGGAATAAATTTGGCCCAATTAAAATGAACCCTAAGATGATGGGTTTGCCCCCAAGAAGTTGGCTCCATAAAGTCAGAAACAAGGTGTCAATTGAGAATGCAAAAATATTTACAAAGGCTTCAAATTCGTGACTGGGCCGAGCAAAACCAATAAGGGGCAGATGTCGAGGGTAAACATTTGGAAAATTTAATGACGAGTATAAAAACAACCCCGAAAGTTTGTAAAAACAAAGATCGCACGCGAGGAGGACGTCACCGGACGTGACACCCCCGATGAGTGACTTCCGGTGTGTGTCGATGCGAAAAATTTGTTGCTAAATTTCACTCTGTGAAGCCGCACGTTGGCGGCGCCGAACGGCGAAGAAAAACTCTGGAAATACAGAAAAACCGGCCGGAAAAATGCCGACGAGTTCAGCTCGATGCCGCCAGATGGCGCAAGCATGCAGAGTTTTTCAAGTCAACCGCCGGCATAGGCGGCAAGATTCACGTACATCATCCCGCCCCCACGGGCCCAGCGAGCGGGTCCGTGTGCGCTCGTGATGGATGCCGTATGGGGATGATCATCGCACTTTTATGAGCACGACGGTGGCGGCGGTGGCGGCCGCCCCTCGTGCGAGCACGCTGCGGAAAACAGTAGCAGGTTGCGGTGCGCGTAATTAATTTCGGCATTAAACGAAGGGAGAGAAGGCGGCGGCGGCGGCCGTGGCGGTGGCGCGCGTCGCTTCGCCGGCTGGAATTTAAGAGATAAATGATGGAGCCCGTACGGTGGCAAAGACATATGACGTAATTTGTACCGAGCCGAAACTAATGGCGGCTTGGACAGTGTTTTAATGAGTCGGTAAAGCGCGGCGCCGACGGCCGAACCAACGCCGCCGCCGCCGCCGCCACCGCCGCTTGTGTACACTCGCTGTGGTGGCAGCAGCAGCCGGGGGATGGAAGCGTTCAACCATCGCATGCTTCATACGCGCCGCCGTACACCGATGCACCCCCCGAGGTGTCGGCCGCCACCCATCGCCGCCCCACCGCCCCCGAGAGTATATGAATTGCGATCGACGCCGAAATGTAGCAGACATATCGTTTTGGTGGATCGGCGGCACGCTTCACCGCCCGCCGCCCAACGAGCGCCGGCGATGCGTTCGAAAAGTGGGCGCAGGGGTTGCGGGGGCGGCGAGCTGAGGTACGGGTTGGCGGTTTTGCTCAGGTCGGTCTTTTCGAGCATGTTTTTCCGGATGGCGGCCGACGCGCACACAAGTCATTTATCATCGTTGCGCGTCAACCGGATGTGCCGTGCTAAAATTGTCAAAATATCTCTCACGATTTACAATTAACACTCATTGTGTGCGGCTACCAGGTTTTCGATGTCAATCATTCCGGAAATCACAGACGCATCCGTAACAAGTCAAAATTCTGTTTGTACTACATCCAGAAATTGTACGAAAACTTTTTATAAACTTTTAAAAATTTACTTATATTGATTCAATGTTAATAACAATAAATTTCGGTTGTCGTTGTTTTCCGGAAGTGAGTTATTTCCAACCGCCCTCCTTCTCGCAGATATACTTAAATGCCGATGGCGGAAATCGGAAATCGCATATTTGCGTACCACTAGACGCGTTCGGCTATTGACGGCCGAACCGGAAGCAGTCAAAGAATTCAATGAAGGAGAAAAACGCAACGAAGACCCATGAATGGATGCGAACGCGCGTGGGCGGCTCGAATGGACTGGAATTTCCGGAAATTTGTCGGAAATCCGATTTCCCATTGAGACGTTGGCAGATTTTTTGCGCGCCCCAAAATATCGCTTACGACAACTCGCCGAACGCGAATTTCGTCGGATCATAAAAGTCGGCAGTCGATTTATCGCTGAGGCAGCAACTTGCCAGCCGACCGGAAGTCAACCCGTCCAAGCGACCACCCGCTCATCGCGAACCGGATCATTTTCAATTCGGCGCGACTTCGCGATAGATATCGAAATTGATCGTTAATTGGCCTGCATGCGTCCGGCATGTTTAAAGCAAATACGCGTTGGTTGTTTGGTCATGTGGCGGTGTGGGGGCGGCAGCGGGGTGGTGGTACGGGTGGCAATTTGTTGCAAATTCTGTAATTCGGCGTTCTTTCCGCATGTGTATGGGGGTTGCCATCGCTGACCGGCGGCAGTGGTGGTGGTGGTGGCGGCGGGTGGTGCGAATGAGCACGCCGTAGTAGGTAGCGGTGGCGGCTGCGGCTCGACCCCGGCCGCTTTTTACGCGCGCGCGATGGTGGGGGTTTGGGGGCAGGCTGATTATGTGTGTGCGGGGGTGGCATGCGCGCACCAAACGGTGTGTTTGTGCGGGTGTGTGCGGGCCGCACGCGGTGGCCGCGGCTGCGATCCTGATGACGGTGGCGGCGGACGCGGTGGTGGTGGCAGTGTTGGCGAACGTATGGGCCACCACGTGTCCCTGCGGCGTATAACTGGCCAGGCCGCTCTCATTAGCGTGTAAAAGTCCGGTTACGCTACAGTTTTATCATGTGTTTCGCACTCGCACGACCCCCCAACGGGCCGCCGCCCAACCCCCGCCTGCCCCCAGCGGCGTGTGCTGCGCAATGGCAAATAGCAGTAAAGCTATTCGAACCTCTGGGTTTTATTTTTTCGTTGCGGATTACATTTTCGATTCCGTTTTCGTTGTTGTTTGGGGGCAGCATAAAAAATTCCGAATCCAAGTCGAAATCGAAATCCAAATCCCACATTGACCCATACGGATTAATTTTTTCGGTAAATACCAATGAATGCATTTTGGTACCAAGGGGCGGCTATGGATAACCATCTGCATAAATAACCACCATGCGAAAATTTAGTCCATATTCGCATTGCGTGGATGTTTGCACCATTCGAAATGATATGTTATCGATTTTATTTGATATTTTAGCCGCGCACTTTCTGATGCAACGTGCAGAACGTTTGTTAGCCGCTCGCGCGTCAATTCCAATCGGCACTCTTTTGCATTCGTTCGCCGCATTTTGCGTTTGCAGCCCCCAACCCGCGGAGGTATGGGCGGCGGCGGCAGCAGGGGGTTGAGGGTGGCACGTCGTTCTTTGTGCCGCTGGGTGTCTGTGAGGCGGCTGCAGGTCGGCATGTGCCCCGCACGTTATTTGCGCGTTGATTCCCGCCGCTGCCGGCCGATGTTGTTGCCGCTCCTGCCGCCGCCCCAGGGGGGCGGGTGGTCGCCTATTACAGCGCACACAACGATGTGTCTCAATATGGCACAGACGCAATCTGCGAACCGTTACTATATCACTGCACGTGTGGGCGATATCGATGCATGCGAGCAATGTGCGAATCGCCGCCGCCGCCGCCGCCGCCTCCCGTGCGCTTCTCGCGCGTGTTGTTTCTGCACTATGTACCAGCGCGATTATTACACGCGCACCGGGCGCATATTACAATTATACATGCGGCCGTGCGTGCCCAGCCGCCCCCCGACTGGAGGCGACAAGTTGGCCAAGTGTGTGGGCGTGCAGCTATCGGGGGCTTCGAGTGTGTTCGATGCCGCACTGCCGCCCCCGTCGAAATCTATGCGGCGAGCGTGCCATGTAACAGGTGCTCGAATCGTACGTGCAGCTCGCGATGCCCAGATATCAATTTTCCGGCCGGGGGGGAAATGGAGTACTTTCGAGAAAAATCTGCAATCTCACATCAGTTGCCTTCGTTTTATGCCCTCAAATTGTAACTTTCCGTTCCAAATCCAACTTGGAGGGTCGTTTCCTATTATCTTTTTACTCCATGCCCAAAAAAAGTTAACCCATTTTTATGATCAGAAATTCAATCCTTCTGAATTCAGATTCTGATGTGGGTTCTGGTTCTCAAACCTTTTGGCTACAATTACCCTAATTTTTGTCTAAAATAAGGGACCGTCATAGATTCACCCCACATCTAAAATTTGAAGGTACCATCAGAACAGGGATAAATGAATGGGTACTCGAATTGCCCGAAAGTCAAAATCCTCGAAACTCCTTTCAAATCGGACTTACAAGCATTTTCAAGCAATTTGCATGCCGTCCGACGATAAAATTTATCTTGCTCGAGCATATATTGTGCGCACTGCCGCATGTGATACCAACCCCTTCACAGGGCGATGGTAAGCCGCCATTTGGGGGCGAATTTTTACACGCGAATAAAGAGCCAACAACGAACCATGAGTTTGGCCAAACTTCACTCCGCATCGATACATTTCGCTGCGATATTGACTCCGCTCTACTCACAACCGCGCTCCCCACAGCCGGGGGGCGGCCGGGGGTGTAGATGGCACCTCGCCACCCATCCACCCCCCTGCATGTGTACGTGTCACTATCACGCTGGCTGCGATCGCGCGTCGAATGCGAAAAACAACGCGCACATCGGCGCTTGGTGTCGGCGGCGGCGGCGGTGGCGGCAGTGGTGGCGGCGGGTTTGGCCGGCCCCCGATGTGCGGTTTTTTAGCGAGTATTTTGCACACGACCGTGGTCGTTATCGATGTTTTTAGTGGAATTGTATGTTCCGCTTAATAATGAATGCTCTCGCGCAGAGCGGCCAAAACGGCCTATAACCGAACCCACACACCGGCCCCCCAACCGCCCGCCGGCCAGCCGCCCCCGTTATCTCTGGCCATTGATGTCGATGGTATGCTCGTATGCGCGCTTGCAATGGTGGTAGGAAAAAAATCCGATCGCTTATTTCTATTCCTATGCGCCTCCAAATGAAACTAAATACGCGCGGATGCATCGTGCGAATCGGCTGGGCATTCACGTTTTGGGGGTTGGTGGCGGCTTTTTGTGTGCTTTGCCCTCGTGCGCTGTTTGGGTAAATATTTTTGAGCTGAAATTGGAATCGCGCGTTCGGTATCGCCGAGCTTTTCGCAATCGTCTCATTCCAATTCACTTGCTTTTCATATCGATTCGATCATTCGATTGAAATTTGGTGAAATTTTTTGCTCAGGGTTTATGAAAAAAAAAACTCCCACCCAATACTGGTATATGATACGGTGGCTCTATCCTAACTTATCTTCAAACTAGTTATGTTTCATGTTTTTTATTTAACAACAAAAAATAGTTCAAGTAATGATCAATAATTTTTTGCAAGTATTATTTGAAATTCGCACATTTTGTGAAATAACGATTGATTGCTAAATCTACACACATTTAGGTTTTAATCTATTATAGCAATCATTTCATGATATAATGAGGGTCAATTATTTGCGAAATTATGATTCTCCATACTTCATGCAAAACGTATTAAAATACAAATTACTGTGCAAAATAACAGGAAGATTCAAATCAGATAACGTGAATGCAAAATTTAAACACCAACATTCAGAAACCTTATTCGCTGAATAATTTCCCTTAGAATAATTAGTGTAATTTTTGGCAATCATTACCTACTTAAAAATGAATATAACTTGAATTGCTCTTATGCGAAATCTGGCAAATTCGATATGATGCGAAAAACAAATTGATGCGTGCAGCATTAACAAGCCCCCGAACATACGCGAGGTTTATCACGGTTGAACCAGGACGCTTTTGTTCGCCCAAATATTCGGTCAATCCGCTTTTAAAGTACTCGCAACATTTGCGCGCCCTATCGAGTATTGAAAAGTACACGATTCGTTCATTTTGTTTTCGGCGCATAGAAATCCGCACACACACACACCCACCCACAAACCACCCCCAATGTGTGCATTCGGCGCGCCAGCTTTTAAAATATTGGTATTCAACGCGGTCGGCGCGCGTTTTACAACGAAATCAGATTATTTATTGCAAACCGGGCGCGGCGCGCAATTCGCGCCAAATCGCAAATGCGTCCAACACGCGCACCAATCAACCAAAAACAAAAAAAAAGAAAGAAACACCCGATTCGAAACAAAACGAACTGATTATTATTGCATTAAAGTTGCGCGGACGCATTGATGTGGTCCGTTTGAAATGCGAAATTTTCCGACGTCGGTCGTGTAATAATAAGCTTCCGGTCGGCGGCATGCGCGCGACATTTCTCATTACGCCGAACGTCAATAAACTCGATGAGCGCGCGGCGCATTCAACAAATTGTTGCGCTTTTTATTTGGTACATTTGGTATATGCATATGTATATGTATGTATAATCCCGGCCGGCGAAACCGACATGGAAAATGCACAAATTCACGCAAAATTCACGCACAAAAACCATCGGCCGGCAGCCGACACGTCCCGTCATCAAAATATAGTGGCCTCGGATAGAGAAACCAACCATGTGAATAAATATCATGCGCCGGATGAAATGTGCACACACACACGAATGTAAATGCGAAATTTCGCATTAACGCGAATATCGGTAGCGTGTGTGTATGTGTGTGTGGGTGGTTGGGTGTGTGGGTGGTGGCTGAATCGCCGGACAACGCGGTATTATCACAGCTCCGCGGGGGGGTGGCTGCGGGGGCGGCTCGCATGTTTCAATCGCGCGCCCCCGATAACACCAATGCCGCACATCGCGCATAATCACTCAGCGCCGCCGAATCGAAAAGAATATGTTGTGTGATTTGGCCAGTTGCACACAAAAACAAGCCTGAATTAAAACAACTGCGAATTCACCCATCGAACGATACCACCCCCCAAACTATTGGCGGGGTGGGTGGGTGTACTAAAAAATAAAACAAAACTTGCGTCGCGAGAAACACGACAACACGAATAATCCAATTAACACATTTTTCGCATCAGCATCACACGGCAATGAATGGCGTGTTGTTTTCGGTGTACATGACAGAAATTGCGACGATCCAACCGCCGCCGCCCCCAGTCACCCGCCCCCGCGCAGCGAGCGATTTCCGCGTATTCGCAATTGCGCTGCAGCCGAGCCGCTGATCGCTGATTCGCATTGAAGGAGATTCCGCAAAATCTCGCAAAAATTCGCATTGACTCTAATTCTGCAACGCGATACGGATTGTACATTACAATAGGGTTGTGGGGGGAATTAGAGGAAAGAATTCGCAATGTTCGCAACAGCGGAACGCGAGCGACAGGAAGCGCGAAATTAAAGATGAGCTGCGCAAATACGTATAAACGAGCATCTAATTACGAAGTGATTGACACTCGAATCAAATAATTAACGCGTTCGGGCTAATCGGGAGCGGCATTGTTCGGCGCGCGCGATGCGCCCGCGAACAAATAACGACCGAGCATATGCCGGCGGCAGGCCCGAAAGACAACCGTGAAAACCATGAAAACCGTAAACTGTCCAGCATATGGCCTCCGTTTGGCCAATAAAAAAAAAGGGTTTAAATAAACGCGCAGCGCTCGTCCATCATTTATTAGTTTTTAATGAGCGGCCTCGTGCTCGACTCCGTCCACCCATCAAGCTTCTCGCACTTTGTTTTTTCGCCCATTTACATTCCATTTCCATTTCCATTTCTGGCGCTTTGACGACCGACCCCGAACAAGTTAACCACATGTACGATTCTTAATTAACGTTTCGATTGCTTCGGTTCATGCTTCGGCCACTCTCCAGCTGCTGGATGGTTCACACCCAAAAAGAAAACAACAACAAACGAACATGGGAGGAATCGATATCATGTGCAAGCCAAGAAATTCTGGCTCTTGGTGAGCAAAAGGCTTTTTGGGGTTCAGAGGTGATCAGCAATGCTGATTTCGTTTCTGGGATGTTTCTACCATCCAAGATGGAATCTTGGATTATCTCCAAAATGTTATAGAAGTGCCCAAAAAGTTTGCAAAAATTGAATCAGGGATACCATGAAATTTTTCGATTCTGACCAGGAACCAGAAACCAGGAATTAGGGAGCAGGGAAATTTTAGAAATGGTAACGTTTTGGGGACATCCCGTATAACAGGATATACTTCCGTACGTCGCATTGTTGCGCTAAACTGGAGTCTTATCATCACATTTATCAGTCTTCATCTTCCCCCTTTATACACTCTCTCTCCAGCAGAAGTCCCCGCGAGGGAGTGGATGTCACCCGACGATTGGGGACCGTGCTCCTCGTCGGGAAACAATCACGCCCTTATCGCTCGGAGATGATCTCCACGTAATAGACTTAGAGGATGATGTCGCGATTCAATTTTTGCCCAGCACGAAGCGCAACGAAGTGCCGCGCAATTAATTGCGATTCTGATTTGTTGCGTGGGCCGCGGCACGAACCGTTTACCGAACCGGAAATGCCCTTTTATTCAGCGCGAGCTGATTCCGGTGTTCCGCCGCTTTATAAGTGCTGCCCATGTGCATAATAATTACGTACCAAACATATCATTCGCACCGTGACGCGCCGCCTGGCACATTCGGGGCCGGCACGAAACGCGGGGGGCATTCGTGGTCGTAAAGTGAAAAGCTTCGCCAGGGCGGAAAAAGAACGCGCACCGACAAATTCGAGCAATTATTTAGTCATTAATTATGTTAAACTTGCCCCGGCTGAGTTTCACAGCTCATGTGTGTGGGTGGGTGTGTGTGACGGGTACATGCATGGCCCAAATTGGGGAACTTAACGAATTCTCATTCCCATTCCGGTCGCACACGTCCCCCCCGTCCCACGCCACGCAAACGGTAAACGGCAAGTGATTAAGTTTCGAAATACAAATGGTAAACGGAAATGTCGATGTTTTTCGGCTGCGTTTATTACCATCGTTTGTTTCTGTTGATTTCCACAAATTACTCAATCATTACGCGCCTTTCTGTCTTGTCTGTTGGTTCCTCGGTTGCATGTGACACGATTGTAGTCTAATTTTGCTTGTTGGGAGAAAAATTCACATTTATGTTGAACCAAGAAACCATGAGATTGTTGGTCCAAAATTGATCAGTCCAGTACCAAAACAATCAGAATTTCAGGGTCCAAGGTTTCAGGACTTCTGAAGATTTGATTCAAATCTTAGAGAACAATCGGTATTTTGGATGGTCCCAGAAGGTTTTTTTCGGGTAGGAATTGAATTTCGCGGGCAGCAATCAAAATTTGAACACTCATTCAAATATGTGCCCATAGTAAAGGGCACCAGAAACTTGATTTGGCTGTTGAAACGGAGTCAGCCCCCAATCCCGCATGTGATACACCCGTCCAATAAACAAACAACCAGCGGTAATGTTTATGGACGTAAATTCTCCATCGTAAAAAATATCCACGAAGCAGTCCGCATCGCAGAAACCGAGCCGAAACCATCGTGTGGCAGCCGGTTTACAGCCCTTCGGAGATGGCTTCAATTGACTTTTACTGCCTTATATCGTGCATGCATACTTTCTAAACGCTACTCTCTCCTCGAAGAGCGCACCCAAAATACAACGCCCAGCCGAAGGCAAAGAGCACGACCGCAAAAATCCGCCGAACGACAATAAAATTTTACGCACATAATATTGTTTTATTAATACAATAAACTAAATTGGTGGCCGGAGATGCCGACAACTAGTCCGCACACAATGGGCCCAAGTTGGGCACTCTCGCACACACACACACACCGAATCTGAGACCCAACCATCATGCTTACCACTTTCAAACCGCTCCTTGGCTTGTTGGCATTCAGGGCGAAAGACCCGCTTGTTTGTCACGACGACAATTGTCGCAATTGCAGGCAGGTCTATGCATAGGACCATGTAGGTCTTCGGCGCGGCCCAAAACGTGCTCACTCAATTCGAGCCCCACAACCGCTCCATTTCCTTCGCTCCCATCCACTCGTTTCTATTTTTATTGCCGCACACAGCCCTTCTTCATATGCAGATGCTCGGCCCGTAAGAAACAACAACAACCGGAATAGTTTCAGCCCGAATGCGAACGAATTGCACTCGAGCTGCGGGCACAAACGAAATGCGCGCCCAACAATGGGACTCGACGAAGGGAATTTCAATCATTGTTCCAGGGGGCTGGAGTGCACACACACACACATATGAGGTCGGGGTGCATGAAGGTATTGGATACAAAAGTTGCAACATGCCCTCAGAACCGCACCGCCGTGGGCACCCGAATTGCCCCAGGAACAAACCGTCACAAGGGCCCCAGCCCAGGCTTGCGGCCTTCTTTCACAACAAACGAGTGCACTTTTCGAACGGTGCGTGTGCACATGCATAGCGGCGGCGAATCTCTGGTTCTCACCGTAATTCCATTGTTGTGCCCCATCGGGGCGCACCAAGTGTCCCCGAAACTGGGACACCCCATGCCCTTATTGAAGTGGACAAAGTGTCGTTGGATGAAGTTGTCAAAGGGCTGGATGTTGCGGGATCACTCGGTGGAGGCTGAAATGCGAGGAGCGGAGATTGAATAATGTTGACGTAAATGGTCGGGGAATCGGTAGCGCAAACATTTCTATTCGCCATCTTGGCGTTGTATTGGTATTCGATTTACGAGTGCCGCGTATTCAGTGCGGAATTTTTCTGTTTGAAACTGGGAGCCCGGAAAACTTGTTACAATATTTACTTTTCGAGTTGATTTATTCATTTGAGCCCCATGTTTACGACCTGCCTTCATTCACATACCATTGTTGCTTGCCAATTGATGTTCTCACTTCACACATGCATTGATAAATTACATATGCATCATTAAAATTTGCAATAGATTTTTGCAAATTTCTCACAATTTGTGGATCTTTTACTTATAACTTTCAATACTTGATTACAAAATATAACAACAAACATTAACAAAAAAATTTGGGGAACCAAAAAATTGATGGTTTTGTAAGAAACTTGAGCTATGAAACAAGACGAACAATGAACTTCCAAGTCGTCTCTTTGCTGACAAAAAATTGAAATGAAGTCATTCCAAGGAAACAAATTGTTGCATCCCAATGAGTGGGCCCAAAGAATCCAGGTGTCGTCATTGTCATCAAACACGCGCATTTGGGGCGCGCGCCCCTATTATGAAATAAATTATGACGCCAAAAAAAAACGGTCGCCATTCGGCGAGTCGGGCTTTTCGCTCGATTAGATTACAAGCTTTTGCTCGCTGGTGAATGGAAAGCGAAGAAAAGCGATGCATGTGTATGCAAGCAAGCAGGGCACTAAAAGTCCTCCACTCATCACGCTCGATTTTCCTCATTTTCATTCAATGCGCGCGCGTTTTTTGTTTGGCGAACAACAACACAACGCCGCGAACGCAACACGACGACGTCTCGAGTGGTTCGTGCGTGGTTTGCGCGCCGCTGCCGCCCCCATTGTCGCCGCCGCCGCCGTCGCCTGGGAGCGCTTCCTCGGGCTGCGTCCGTCCACAGCGGGACCGCATTCGGCGTGCTGCGATTCCATTCCGCGTCGCTGCCGCTCGAGCACATTTCTTTTATTCATTACGAGCGCGCGTTTCCGAGTGGACCGAACGTTTCTGTTGGATCAACATGCGCCGGATAATTGTCATCGGCAAACGGCGCGTAAGAAATCTCCGGCGGGACACAATGCTCCAAGGGCCGTTATTGTCGACTGCGGAGGAGGAGTGATGCACATTGGACCAAAAGATGCAACAAACGGTTTGTCGAGTCGAAATTGCAGCAGTCAACGAATTAATGGAAAAAATGACTTCCAGAAGTTGTCATCAGGAAGAGCATTTAAAAAATAAGAATACCGTTTATTAAATCACGCAATGATTTATGTAGATGCATCCTGGTAGGCGCGCGCGTGCGATGGTGGAGTCCCGAGTGTCATCCCGGGCACGTATTGCATGCGTGCGCCTTGATTCCGGGAGAAAACAATAAATCTTCCCGAAACGCGCACGGACGGCTTCGATGGCTGAACATATGTCGCCCGGATATCACCGACGACGACGACGATGCCGCCGCTCCCCTGCTCATATTTGTATTAAATAAACACACGCCGGCATTGGCGGATGGGGGCGGGTTTCACAAGACGGCGGCGGCTGCACTGCTTCAAGCGCCCACTTCTCAATAAGATTAATTACTCGCGGGCGGCAATAAATTCGAATCATTTCATTCGAAGTCAGCAGCTCGCCTAATTTCAGCCGGCATATTTTCATCGAGTGTTTTCACCAGCCACTTGCATTGCCGCCCCCGCATCCCCCCTCGCGACGCGTGTAAGCGGATTAAACGTGTTAATTATATCTTAATCCCGGGAGCACTCGAGACTGACTCGAGACTTTCATGTTGTTGCTCGAGCCACTCGAGCAAATGCGCTGCAGCATTAGCGTGCGCGAACCTCTAATCCCTTCGGCGGCGGCAACCGCACCAAAAGACGCAGAGTTAATAATCCGGCGGCGGCGGTGGCGGCGGCGGAGGCATTTTTCGACTCCGGTGGGTTCGCGCGCGCGATTCGATCGGGTGGATGCGATCGGAAGGGCAAATAAACTCGGCGGCAAATTTATGACATTCAATCGGCGCCGGGGGCGGCGGCGGCTGGCAAAAGAAACGATAATAGCGCCGTCGTATCTGCGCGAATCTGCAGATAGTTTCCCTCGCGCCGAAATCTCGATCATCTATTCCCGCTGGATACGCGTTCATCCGCTCGCTCGGTGTTATCTCGATCCGGGATTTTGGCTTACCAGAAATCGTTCGGTTTTTGCAGCGCTTTCAGATGCCGCTGATTCCACCAATACCGCCGCCAATACGGCCCCGATATTATCCTTGCCTACTATGTAATTTCGAGGCGAGGCGCTTGCCGCCACCGCCACCATCGCCGCCGCCGAGGATGACGCCACAGCCACCACCACTGCCACCGCGACTACCACCACCGAGGCGAATGTCGCCCTGCGATCGCGATTGGGGAAGTTTTATTATCTCTTTACTTGACTCCACTCGCGCTTCCACAATAGTTTCTCGTATGTGCATACACTGCACATACACCGGGTGTATCCCAATCACTTCCCGGATGTCGAAATTGCATGGTGCACATGAACCAATACCTGGACGGCGGCGAACAACACCTCCAGGCTTTTCCTGATTGAAATATTCGATTGGAAATGCCGAAGACTTCCTTGCTTACTACGATCATTTCCCTCTGTTTCGACTTCCGGACGTCGGTATAAAAACAGCGCATAAAATTCCCCATGCGACTTCCTCTTCGCTGGCTGCCGCCACCGCTGCCGCCTCCACTGCCGCCTCCGCTGCCGCCGCCGATGATGCTATCGGGCAGCCAGCCGTATGGAAAATCGCAACGGGAAGCACGCCAGCAATAAATTGCGCTAAGAAGCGCGCATATACGTGCCACGGCGCACTAAATACAACACGAATGAAATCAAATACACCTCCAACCACCCCCAATGCCCCCCATATGCGGGGGCAGCGCTTACACTGATTGCGCGCATTTTTAATAGCAGCCTGCATACAGGTGCAATATTCGTAATGTCTTCGTCGGCGGGGAATGCGCTGGGCGAACAACGGGGGGCGGCTGAATGCGAGCCGATCGGATGCGCAGCGCGGGAATGCAAATCGCGCGCGGAAAAATACACACGCCGCCGCCGTCGCCGCCGCCGGCGCGCCCAGCGCCGAACAACAAGACCAAGAACAACAATGTACACATGCGAAATGCGCGCATTGTCGGCGAGACAATGCATCCATTTCCGGGCCGCGAATGGATCGCGCGAATACGCGAATCATGATGCATGCAGCTCCCGGTTTTTGTTCGGAATTGCTGGCGCGTTAAGAGACTGCGAGCGCCGAACGCCTTTTTGCCTTTTTGCATAAATACAATGCCGGTTGGCAATAAGACGACGACGACTAGGAGTGATGGGTTGCCGTGCCGCCGCCAGCCACCCCCGCGCATTATTTTGATGAAAACGAAAAATTTGCGCAAATATGCTGCTGGATGATACCCTCCTCCCACACAAACACACACGCGCACATGCATGGATATGTGCACTCGTTCGGAGTTCGACCATGTGCAAATATTGAAAATGGCATATTTACAGCAAGATTTACGGTAATCCGTGGTGCGCGCACCCCCGCGCCGCCCCCGCCAGCCAAGATCTCCGGCCGAACAATGGGCCGACATGCTCGGCCCATAAAAAGGTTTTCGTTTTTCCCTGCCCTCTCTCCGTGTTTGCCGAGAAAACAAACGGAATACACCCGGACAATGCGCGTAATCTTCGACAATGCGGGATGCGATGTTTATTTGTTATTGTTGCAAGGAGCCGGCCTTCTTGTAATGCAATTATTTTCGACGGGATTTGCCCGTAAGTACTCCATTCACTGCTGCTCAGCCGGAAACCAATCATCCAGATAAGAGCTAGAGCTAGGGCCCGGCGAAAGTTTGCACAACGTCCTCGAGCGAAATTATTCATCTCGATAGATTGCAGATTTCGAGAGGAGCATTTCTTGCAAACTGGAAGATTGCTTACAAGATCCACATCTAAATTTACAAGCTGTTTTAGACCATTAGAGAAATTTATATGCCCGCGGAATTTCTTAGTCTTCCAAATTACTGCGAGCACTAGAGCAATTAACACATACTTTGGGCTAAAACTAACTTATGTCAGTTGTAAATCTTATTCTTTCATTGTCCTTTTTTAAGATTTTCTGTTTCAAAGCATTTTCAAAGTGATTTTATTATCACCATGTCTAACAACTAGTAACTTTCAGTCATTTCAGAAAACGATAAGTTTTTGGCTAAAATTGAAATTGAAATTATTCCAACCGCTGATTTTTGCACTTTTGCAAAATGCGTATAGCACATAAAACTAGGAACACATCCTGGTTGATAACATAACGAGGAGTACATTAACGACTCAACAAGGCTGCAGGTATCCCATCAAAATAAAAGTTATTTGCGTCCCGACCAATGAAGCTGGAGCAACTTTCCCGAAACGCGCGCCTGGAAGCACGACGCATCCGAATCTGGAAGCGCTGCTGTGTGTACATATTCTTGTATTAAATATACATGCGCATCGTAAATTTCTCAAGTGCCTGGATCTTCCCGTACGGGATCCATGCCGTCGTTCGTCGCCCATTCCTCCTTGAACCCGATTAATCGTGCACGCCGAAAACTTAAACTAGTCAAACTCGCTCTTTTAACTAGCGACATGCGACAGCGCGACAATTTCCCGTCGCGAATGCGCCCAGCTCTTCAAACCGAGCGGCGGCGGCGGCGGCGGTGGCGGCGGTGGGATTAGCGCCCAACTGAAAGCTCTGAGTGTGCTAAATACACGCGACGAAAGTGGCGCATATTTAATTACGTAGCGTGGAGTCTCTTAGGGTCGTGCCGCCGCAATGGTTGGCGGCGAATGTTTGGAAAGTCGACTTCTTCGTGCCGCCCCCGCGCCACCTGTCATCCCCTTCGGCGTGTTCGGTGAATAAATAAAGCACTGTCCAAGATCTGTCGAGAGATGCTAAGACGCTGGTGCAAGATTGGTGCTTGTTCGCAGTTGGAGGCGGCAAATCACGAAATCAATCACGCGTTTTTATTAATGCTCTCGACGAGAAATGATGGCTCGACAAGCTTGGGGGTTGTTTAATATAATCAACCGCCACCCTGCGGCACCCTCTCGGCGCCCGGTGGTGTCGAGTCGATCATTTATGAAAACATAAAAAGCATGTGCGTGCATTAGGGCAATTTGTTTCGGGTGCGGGGGCGGCTGAGTGTACGTCGTCGGGCTGTTTGTCCGTGAACGCTGCACGATTTTGTTGCTGCTTTTTTTCGGCGAGTCGTTCGGGGGGTAGGTTGTTCATAATGTCGGGAAAGCGGCGAAACGAGCGGCGCAACGAGTGCGCAAACGAGCCAGTGAGTAACAAAGGGGGTGGCATTCGAAATGCTCGGAACACGTGTTACACCACCGGCCCCGCTTGCACTCTGGCCCCGGCGAGGGCGGCCGAAAAAGGGCATAAAATTACCATCGTTATTGAGAACGTTTTGCATTCGGCGCGAAATGAAAGAATGACGTGCTGGTTGCTTTGTCGACGGCGGTGGTGTCGGCGGCGGCAGCAGCGTGTTAATGATCCAGGACGACGAGTGCATCGATGCGGAGTGCCCAAATTGGGGCGGCATGCACGACCGAAGCGGCCGCCGCACCGGGTGCATCTACGCGCCGGTGTGCGCGCTCCGGAGGCGGCATTTCGCCGAGGAGCGGCATGCGCGCGCCGCCGCCCGGCGCGTATAAAATTGAAGCGGTTTTCCATTTCGTGCGGTGTCCTTGCGGTTTGCGTCTTTCGTATTCGCGCGCGGCTAAGAAGCGCGCGCGGCGTGGGTGGGGAGCGGCCGGCGGCGGTGGCGGTGACGGTAGCGGTGGCGGCGGCGGTGGCAGCGGCGGTGGCGGCGATGTGCTGCGCGGCGATGAATCCGAGGGGCTGGTGTGCGGCATGTCAGAGGGGTGGAACCAAACCGCGCGAAGCCCTCAAAAACCGCCACTGGATTGGCCGCTGAGTCGTTCTCTATCCGACGTGCGAAAAAATCCGATTTTCCATCTTCGCCGCCGAAAGCCGCACGCTCGCCGCTCCTTCGCACACCCCCGCGCCGCCGCCGCGCGCCCCATCTGCGTCGCACGCACGCCGCCGCCCGCCGTTTTTTGCTCGCTCCAAGATTAACTCCCGCTGCAGAGCGCCCCATATGCCGCCGCCGCCAGCCGCCGCCATCTCGCTCGCGCGCGCCCCTAATCGTTCCAGAAAAACTCTCGCCGCACTCGTCGCTGCCCATGCCGGCACCCCACCGATGGGGTGGGGGCTTGGTGCCATCCATCCGTCCCATGCGCACCCATCGCCGACCTCTCTCTGGGCCGCACCAGCCCACCGAGTCATTATGAAGCGACAAATCAGTCGTCTCTTTTCATACCTATTAATGTGCCCCATAAAAACTACCCTTCTTGACAGGGGGGGCATTTAGGCGGGGGTGTGTGTGCGTGCTGTCGGCGTTGAGTAGATATTGACCAGAACGGAAAAAGTTTCCAACAGTTCACCTCGAAGTACCAGAGAGTGCGGACGTAAAAATTGACACGCCACAAACCCACCTCTCCGAACCATCATCGTGCCCATCGCACCCGCACCAGCTGCGTGCATACAGTCGATGTATCCTATCGAGGAGTAGTTTCGGCCGCGAAGACTTCAACGAGGGGACCACCACCTCTTCTTCGACGCTCCACTCCCAAATTGGCTTGCGGCGCGGATTAAGGAAAACCTCTCACCAGTCAGTCACAGTCGCTCGACGAAGTTCGTCACACGCTCGCTCCCATCCCATTCGGATTACCCGCGTGCCGGTCGAGAGAGAGCGCGACGCCGACGGAGGCGGCAACCACGTCGAAGGCGAACTTTTCTTACGAGCGCACGCCGCAAAGTGCTCCGAACTCAAACCGCGCGTGCCAGCCGTGCGGTGAAGAAGTGCAGCAAAAAAGAGCGCGCTCCGAACCTACCATCACCTACGAGTGTGCACCACCAGCTACCGTAATGCATCTACCAGCCCCGAAATTCTCGGATATGTACGCGAAGATGCAGGAGGCGCTCCAGGAATACCACGGCGAACTGGTCCAGACCGGAAGCCCATCCATCCTCTGCAGCGTCCTGCCAACGCATTGGCGCTCCAACAAGAGCCTGCCCATCGCCTTCAAAGTGGTCGCGCTGGACGACGTCCAGGACGGGACGATGGTCACCCTCAAAGCCGGCAACGACGAAAACTTCTGCGCGGAGCTGCGCAACTGCACCGCCGTCATGAAGAACCAAGTGGCCAAATTCAACGACCTCCGCTTCGTGGGGCGAAGCGGGCGCGGAAAGTCCTTTTCGCTGACCATCGTCATCAACTCGCTGCCGTACCAAGTCGCCACATACACGAAAGCCATCAAGGTCACCGTCGACGGCCCGCGCGAGCCACGCACCAAGTCGAGTAAGTACCAACCAACCACCCTCCGAAAATAGTTTCCGAATAATCAAACAAATCGTTAAGTGAGTTTAACGAGCGCGCAGCGCTGTTTACGCCACTACTACTATTCCTGGTAATGTTTACTAACGCGTCTGTTTCTTTGGTCCTACAGGTTTCGGATATCCGGGTTACGGCCTGCCTGGCATGCCGGCCAACTTCAGTCCGTTCTTCCTCAACCCGACGTGGTTCGACGCCGCGTACATGACGTACGCCCTTCCGGACTACTTCCGCAACGCGCGCGCTGCCCCCATGCAGCCACCCAACCTGGTGAAACCGCCGATGCCGCCGGCGACGCTACCCGCGCAATCGGCCGCCGCCAGCGACTTCTACCTTCCGACAGCTGGTGGTGCCGCGGCCGGGGCACCTCCACCGGTCTTCCATCCACCACCTCAGGCGTCCTTTTTGGCTGGTATGCCGCAGACGAGCCAACCTGGGGGACAGTTCCACCACGCCACACCACCGCTGGTACCATCACCTCTGGAACAACTCTCAGTGAGGTTGTCTCCGATGAGCAAACCGGAGAGTGTCAGCCCGCGCATCAACTCCACCGTGGACCATCCTGGGTCGCACTCGGAGCGCTCGTCGGCGACGTCTTCCGATGACGAGGAGGACATCGACGTGGTGCGCTCAGCCTTCCAGCCCATCAAACTTGCGAGTCAGGCGTTACAGGAAGTCCAGCTTCAACCAACCCCAGACTCCACCACAGTCGCTGAAGAACCCACGACGCCGGTGCGGGCATCGCGGTGCGACCTGAAAGCCCCGAAGACGAAGGGCACCACAAGCCCTATAGTGCATTCGGGCCGGAAATCACCGACAGCCACCAAGATCCAGACGGCGAACACAGCGAAACCCGTTTGGAGGCCCTACTAGGCCCCAAAAGTTGCGAGGTGAGACAATGTTGCAATAGCACTACCGTTCAATATGTACATAACGTGTAAATAGGTCGTCCTTAGTTGTAAATTCAAAGTGTAATTTATTTATTATATATATATACAAATTATTCTATATATGAGAAGTATATTAATTAGTACTGCAATTGTGATAGCAGATGAAGGGATGAAGGGATGCGAAACGTATGTGGAATTCTTGTGGAGATGTGTGCGCTAGACTAGAAGGGCATAAGTTACATTAGTTCTAAAGCGGTAATTAACGAAGAAGTAAATTTTTATAGCGTATTTTTGTACAGATACAAATTATTGATCCACGGAGTTGACCGATTTTTGACTAGTACAATAATAAATAAATTTTATTACACGACTTCTGGGAGGTTTTCCTATTGCTGCAGTTTTTGCAAATTTTCACCTCAATTATTGCATGCCCACTGCGAAATTTTCATGCCTGCACTTGTAGATGTAGTATGCTGCCCTTGTTTGTGATCCACGAGATATTTGCGAATCGAATTATTGCCTGAACCGTGTGAACCATTCGAGAGGTGCACATCAACGTGAACGTAACCCGAACGAACGTAATGCATGGTTGTTTTTTTTTTCGGTCGTTGTGATGGCTGGCAGATTGGAGGCGAAATTAGCTGGCAGCTTGTTAGTTGGCGCATTAATTAGGGATTGATTTCCAGCAATGCTGTGCACGTTGATTGGACGCACGAAGCGTCGTGACCCCCCGGCATGCTTTTCGCGCAAGGAGGAGGACGCCGCTTGGAAAACCCCGGATGCGCCCCGTATGGGGCTGTTGCAGCATCGCGCAAACACGGTGATTTCATTACCACGGGTGCAAGATGCACGCTGCTGGAATGGGCCTCAGGTTTGTATTTGAGTTGGCCGCCCAATTTCGACGATGGGTGAGTTGATTTCAATTTTGGGGTGGCTGATTTTGATGACACCCAGTATGACGGTGGCGGCGATGGTACACACGCGTATTGAGCATATCTACATGGGGCGTCACATTTCATCGAATTTCATGGCCCAGCGGGTCCTTTGTGCGCGCATATGTCCCCGCACGTCCCGGGGCCGTAATGGCAAGCCGCCGCCAGCGAGCGCGCCCCTCGACGCCGCGCAACAAATTCAAATTGCGCCAATCTGTATCAATCTCGATCCGAGGTGCCCCATCCGATACTTGGAAACCGTGGATCGAGGAATCGGGAAAAACAACAAACAACCGGTGCATCCGACGAACGACTGAACGAACGGTTTTCGGGTCGGGATCCATCGTTTAGGGGCGCAATTAGAAATCAAAACTGCAACATCCGAGAGAGGGTGATAACACGAAGGAGCGAGCCCTCAAAAATGGAGAGTGGTTGCTGGGACGTGGGACATGGGTATACATGGGTTCATTTTCGGCGGAGTACACACCAACAGATGTGCGCGCCGCGACGACGACTTCCAAGGATGATTAATGTCGAGAGGGCTTTTGTGCGGCCCCCGGACGTGCGAACGAGAGTCCTCCTGCATCCCGGCGCGCTCCCGGTTGACGTTGTATTTTATGCGAGTTCTATGAGTTGCAAGCCCTTTTTATGCCGTTCCGTCTCGCTGCACAAGTATCCAAACTGAAGCGGCACGATACCGAAAATATTGTGATTTCCCATTGTGCCCCATGCCGGGATCTCGATCGGTAACGACCGAGGAACTTGTTGGTACGCGCCCAACAATTCGGGTTCCGAATGAACATGGTTCCAACGATTGGGTCGACACGGAAATTTCGAATGCAAATCATCAGCGTAATTTTCATTTCCGCACACCTAATTGCGACATAAATAGTACAACTATTCGGGGGGTGGGCGGATCGAGGCTCGAGAAAAAATCGATTAATTAGGTATGCGCTGGCCGGCGGCACCGCTCCCGGCGGCGGCGGCGCCGGCTCCAATATTTACCCGGTACTGATTGGGACAGGCAGGTAAGTTGATTAGCGATTAGGGCGATTGTGACGCGCCGCTCAAAGAGCCTAATTACCAGCGCCGCATTCGCCAAATCCGCTCGGTACATATTCGTTCGTTCGTTCGTTCGAGCGCTGGGGCGGTCGGCGGCGGCGGCAGCGGTGGTGGCGGTGGCGATGGTGGCATGGTGCACGTGGTGGTCGGCGGTGTGTGAAGCAGCGAGCGAGTCGGAAAATCGGTGCCGGCGAATGCCCGCCGCCCCCCAGGCATCCCTCACCCCCCTGCCGGACGATAGTGTATTAGTGCGGGGGCGGGCGGCAGAGCCGGCGCAAACTTTCGCGTCCGCCGCCGACCAGCTGCGCGGCTAATTGCCGCCGCCGAGCTCGGCGCTGTGCGTCGGGATGCCATGCGGGACGCCGCATCGCCGCCGCCGAACCGACCAGCACCTATGTACACGCCGCCCCAAAACACCAACGCGCGAAGGGCTGTTTGTGCCCTGTCAAGTGCCCGTCACCCACACCCACATACACACACAGCCATCCACCCGCAGCAGTTTCAATTCCTGTCAGATTTCATACGCGCTGGAAGAACCACCACTGCCGCCCCCCAGGCCGCCATCGGGGGGCCATCACACCCAGCGTCAATTGCCGGCGATCGCACGCTGGGGGTTTATATTATACGTTTAATAAACAGCCGCTGAAATCAAAGTGGATGCTCGCCACTTTTTTGTTTTTTTGCCAATTTTTTTGCACGTTGCTCTGTTCTCCAGCCGCCGCCGCCACATTACGCACGCACAACGGCCTCAACGAGCGGGTTAATTGCGGAATGAGAGCGCGTTCAACAGCGCCGTTACGCACACATACACAAAATGGGGGGGAATATGTTTTGCGGAAAAAGCGCGACCGAATTTCGCATACGCTTGCGGGAAATCGACGAGCGGGGGCGGCTGATCTCCAGCCATCGCTGGAGTCGTAACGTGCGCCTCGAATTTTATCTACGTTGCTGCGTGTTGCTCGCTTTTATTTATACCTCATATGAAGACGTTAGCTGCGGATTGCAGTCGTTAACATTCGACCCTCGTCTATGCTTATTGTTATTGCAGCGCGGCGCTATTATTAGAAAGGGGGAAACATGTGTGAAAACGCATCAAACTGCGAGCGGAGACATCTTTAGCCCCCTGTTACGTCACCGCTCGTTGAGAGGGCTGCGAAAAATCCCACCCCGCCGCATTAAAATTGCAAATTAACTTTGCGATTTACATGACAACGCAAATAATCACAATTAGAACACGATTGGCATTGGTTCATTGTACAATTTCATGTGTGAGAATATATGTAATAAAATATCATTTTTGGCAAAAATCAAAAATTTTGTCAAGTGATTTTCGTACTTTGTTGTCGCAATTTCAGATTCGAAATCCGAAATATTCACACCATTTTCAACATGTATTTTGGATGCGTATCTGATGCCTAATGTTTATCAAACCCACAGAGCTCGATTGCATCATTAACCCAGAACGCATCCCGTAAAATTTCGCATCGTTTCGAAAAATAGATTTATGTGTTTGCATACAGAACACAACATCGTTCATTCTTCGAGCTGGCACGAAACGTTCGTCCTCCAAACATCTTGAATAGTAAAATCCGAATGATTCCACATAACTTCCCAGCCAAATCGACCGGGTCCATTCAAGAGTGCCCCGAATGGGCGCATGTTACCAGGGCTGTTTATGTGTACACGGGTCCAACGAGCCCAGAATGAGATTGTTCGCCGAATGAGAAATGTTCTCGCGTTCTCTCGACGACGTCTCAATAATCTCGCGCAAGGAGTATTGTCATCGGCTGTCAGCCCCAAAATAAATATTTGGCCCAAAGGCGATAATAAATCTCATTACATTTTGCGGTTCGATTCACACACGACTTTGAACTACAATTACATGGCAGTTTAGACGTGTGAAAGGAGGCATGCACGTGAAAACTGTGACTTGTTCGGAGGAGGCGGATTGCGTCCCAGAAAAGAAAAAAGGCGATGCAGAAAGGCGCATGGGGCACAAAGACGCTTCAAGAACATGGTGCGTTTGTTTGCAGTTGGCAATTCTAGTGAAAGAAGTTTGATTTCTTGCGCCATTCATGTTTACGTTACTTTTCGAGTTGGAGTGAAAATTACAGAGTTTTCCACGAGTCACCGGAAAATTATCAAGAAATTGGTTGAAGAGGTTTACAAAAATTAGTCAGGAGTTGATTTTCTGGTAGAACCCGGATCCAAATTCGCGATGCTATCAGTAGATGTTGAAATTGTAATGGCCCAAAAAGGGATTACAAGGTATTACATCCTTGGGAAGCCTCTAATATTAATTTAATTTAGTTTGGAAGTTTTTGAGCAAAATTCCCATGTTTGAACACTTGTCCCAATATGAGCACACAAAAAATTTGATTCTATGCCGAAAATTGAATGCGCAATCTGACAGCTTTTCTTCCATCTTTTTTGCGCGCAGCTATCATATCCGGTGATTTATAACTTGAGCCATTTGCGCCCTTTAAAGAGGCATTATCAAAACGCTTTGACGACATTTCGCATTGATGATCTTCACGTGTTGGGCTTTCTTCGACGGGGCCCGCTGTCGTCCCCCAGCGGTGACCATGAATGCCCTGGTGCACGGCCATGGCTTGCTCGCTGGCCGCCGATGTGGTTGTATGTGGCTTCTCCGCATTCAGCAGCCATCCAACAATCGTCACAACAAACGGAAGCGGGGCACATTCAGTAAGAAATCAGCCCCAGAAATGGGCATTCATCTGGGGCCATCGGGAAAGCGTGAGATAATTTTTGGCCCTTGAAGATTTTTGATTAGCTAGCATCGATGGATACACCGGATGATGGGTTTGCAATGTCCCCCTGCCCCTCTTGGTGATGGTTTGGTGTCATGGGTCGGGGTCGAGGTCGGAGGATATTATCGATTCGAGTTTTGATTTCGCTTCGATTTAGTGCCGAGATGGCATTGGGGGAATGGATATAGCACCCGGATGGTTTAGGCTCAGGATGGGGTTGCATTAACACTGGGCTGCACTTTGCACTGCGGCAGCTAGTTACTACAGTTGCCGAATAAAATTGCACCCCCCTCAGCCCAGCGCAAGCTGGTGCGCGCTTTGATTCCGAAATCGAATCACACGCTGTACATGTGTCCACATAGTGCGATTTTCCAAACCCAGGGCTGGATCAAACCTTCAACCCCGAGCTGTCGACCTCTCGCGTCACTATCGCTGCAATGATAGCGATTCAACGCGGAGCGTTTTTTAGTGCTCGAGAGGGGCCAAACTTTCGTTGGGAAATCAGACTCTGAGCCATCCCGGGGTTGGGTTCGCTGTAGTACGGAAAGCCGCGTGCGGGGTATTATGTGTTACAAAAGGGGCTTTCCTGCCGCTGCCAGGAATACAACAGGCATGGTGCTACTGGGTGCTCCAGAGTGTCGGGCTCAACCGATAAACCACTCGGTTACGAATTCGGGACTTAAGCCCATCGAGGGCACTGTATATCCCCGAAGAGTTTGTGTATGATCGGAAAGACAAGTACAAAGTTGTTGGAGATTGGGAGATTCGGTTGACCCCACAGTCTTCAGTAGTGGTGATGTATGTAGGGACGTTTTGGGGTTATTCAAAAAAGGGAGCTGCGGCCCCCTCAATCATATCGCACCCTCTAATGCCGGCTGACGTGCGCGCAAAGCCGGGGCGCGCGTTGCGTATGCACACGCACTACCCCGAACGGGATGCCCCCGCTGCAGGACCTGGGGGATGATGATGCTCTTCGGCATCTATTCTGCGATAATGCAGTCAGAAGCGCCCCCCTTTTATCCGCACAAAGCGGCGCTGGGTGCATCATGCAGCAAGCCGTTTTGTTCAATCGAACATGACGATGAAGCGGCGCGATTGTAATTGCAGAATGCACACATGGAGTCGCGCCAAGAAACAGGAAGGCCCAAAACAAGTGCTCGGATGCAGACATGTGCTCCGGCGAAGAACAATCGCGCGGCGGAAATTGCGTACGACTGAGCTGGGTGCGAGAGGGTGGCCAAAGTGATTATCACAAGATATCAATCATCATCAGGGCAACACTCGGGCGAAACTTTCGCCAAATTCGATCGGTTATCATCCGAGCAGCGCGGCATTGGCACTGGCATCTCAATTATTATCGTTGGGTATTGTTTGGCTGAGCGGGCCTAAAATGCCGAATGATGAATGGTTCAACGGGGCATTCTTGTGAATTTTGGCTAACGCGTAAACGCTGAAAGAGGGCGGCGGTGGGACGGAAAAGTCACGCATATTGTGCAAACAGAATTCGTCAACGCGTTTGTGCGATTCCCTATTCTCTGGGTCGAGGTTCTGAATGAAGACGTCCAAATTAATGGCCGGATACCTGTCCGCACATCTCCAAATATTTGCTCGTGTTGTGCAGTCATTTCTACAATGCACCAACACTCGACTTGGGTATACAAAGTGTTTTGGGAAACTACAGAAATGGGTCCAGAAAATTGGGCAAAATTTGATTTGCTTCCTGTCCCTGGAACTCTACTGAAGTTTTACCAAGTTTGTGTGGGTCCAATGACGGAAAGTGAACATCCCATTTCACATTCCGAACTGCAATGGGTCCTTGGTTCAAGTGGACCAACTTTGGTAGCATAGGCTTGAAAGAAGAACAAGTTGGTCACTTTTGGGCTTGTACAAATTTTTGGGTCTCCATTTCTGATAGTAGCTTCTGGAATATATCCAATTTGTTGGTTGTCCTCTGGTGACACCTTTATAGGAAAACAGGGTCAACAGGACCAAAAGGCTAACAACCAAAATAGATCATAATAGCAAACCCTCAAAGATGGGTTCTTCTGGGTTTCTCTCCAAGGAATTTTGGAAATCTGGATGTCCTCCAGACCTGAACCTCGGATGTAAGTTCGGAAACGCTGGCAGCAATCTGTGCGAATCGGAATATGAATCCATGCAAGATCCACTGCACCCTTCTCGCCCTTACCCAGAAAGGGCTAGCCCACTCACAACGCCATGTGTGCGTGCACACACGCGGATCCCAACTTCTCGCCGCCCGCCGCCTCCGTCGCAATATATATGAGTCAGCACGGCCTCCGCGCCGAGCAACACATGCCCCATTCGGGCGCTCGCAACCCCCCAAATCGGCGAACCGCCAGGCCATCGTGCGGCGGTGGCGCGGCGGCGATAGTTAGCGCACGAGATTGGGGGCGCGCGCGCGGTCTCTCGCCTCGGGCCAGCCCGCAACGTTCCCACTGAACAACCACGCCGGCCAACTACGGGTCTACCAGGAGCATAATAGCGGAATGGCAACCCCCGTCAACAAAACACACACCACTCTCGGCTGTAACCCCGTCGTGCACGCGGTCCCAGCCCTATCCCATCCCCACACACACACACAACCGCACTCCGGGAGGGCTGGAAGCGAGGGATGCGAACAAAACGGGACCATGTGGATGTCAGGGTCGATCGTCAAGTTGCAAATGCACCCAGAACGGTTGCTTGGGTGATACGATTCCGCATGCAAGTGCTGCAATCGTGCTGATTAGAGAGCCGCTGAACGGCTTCGAGCACCCCGAAGGCCCCGGGTCCTGGTGATAGGCGCCCAACAATGGGCCGCGTCGGGGATGAAAACATTAGCATTGAGCATTGTTTCCGCGTAAACACCATCCCTCTGATTCATCCCCGAAAAAAAGAATGGTCTGACGGTGCGCTTCGTGGAGGACCATTTTGGGACCTTGTTACAATTCCTTAATTACGCTCTAAAGAGGCTCGCATTCATCCCGGTGGGCAGCGAACGACGCATGACCAATCGCGTTTTTCCATATCGTCCATATGTCATTTGTCATCATTCAGTGCGCGCTCGCATTCAGCCCGAACGTTGTTTATTGATGAGTTTGCTAAATATGAGCGAATGATTTACAACCAGCTCTCTCTGAGACCAGCAGCAGCTTGTAAAGCGACAACGGGGACAATGCGATAATGGGCGCGCACAATGCGAATATGACTTCAATATCGGGCGCATTGAAATGCACGACCTTGGATGCTGGGAAAGTTGGGCGAGGGTTGATGCCGTAAATGGTTTTGTCGCGTGTGTCGTCCGAGAAGAAGTCGAAGCTTGTAAAAGTAGAAAGTGAGCGAAATGCGTTCACTAGGCCATCGAGAACTTACGCCCGAAATGTTTCGACTAAAAGCATGCAATTTGTCTAAATTTACTCTAAGTTAATGGCCACCTCGTATGTATGCATGCAGAATTTTTCCGGACGCGCTCGCATCGTAATTAATATTTTAATGAGGGACAAGAACGATGTTAATTTTTAACTTGTCAGCGTCGACGAGTCTAATCCCGAGGATACTTTCGAATTTGTTCGAGCATACGTACGCATGTTATTAATGAAATCTCTTTAATTTCGGGCGAGGGTTGAGGGCTGGACGGCGCAGCATGTGTGAGGGTTAACGAGGGGTCGTTCGCGTTGTGTATTCGCACATTCGCCCAGGTTTATGATGCTCAACGAGATGAAAATCAGAATTAAACTGCTTGCTTGCTGACCATGGAGTCGGAATCTTTGCAGATTTTGATTTCGGGCCTTCGGCAACAGTCGACAAATGCAAATATTTCTGATTTATTGGTCGTGTGCCAATCCGGGTATCACGTTTACAAGCCGAACATTGTGTGGGTCGGCTACCAGCAAGCATTCAGCAAGCAAAGTGGAAGAATCAGTCAGGGGCGAATAACCTGGACTTTATAGTGCAGTTACAGTTAAGTTGGTCGTATATAGGTCGCCTGGGGGCTGGGACGGGTCCGAGGGGTCGCACGTTGAAGATGCCCGAAACGGTTTCTCTTTTGCTTCGGGGAAACAGTAGCGACCGGCCGGACGGCAATTATATTGTAAAATAACTATAAAATTACTTTTGAGAATGGCGTTTATTGCATCTATTGGGGTTATTGCACATAGCCCTGGGCACCCGGGGCACACCACAGACCTGTGGGCCCTTCTAGACAGAGATATCCCCCCGAGGGATGTACTCCAGAGTGAGATATCCAAGATGCGAAGATATCCGAAGTTGTTCGGAGATCATTCGTTCTGCATTCGGCGGACTGAAAGTGTGCAGCGCGACAATGCGGGCCCAAAATGGGTTTTACGATGGGCTATCATCCTATTTTTGTATAGGAAATAGGGTCAATATGTCCGCTTGTTCCTCGCCAATTGGGGCCATTGAACACCGAAATTAGATTTACGACGCAACAATCGCCCGGCTTGCTTAACATCTTCGTTTCGCTTTTCTTCCGCAGATTGCTGATTGGGCCAACATGGACACGTCGCCATTGTGCGGGTCGCACGACGCCCGTTTCGCTGGAAGCATCCGTGAAGAATTGGGGAATTGTGTCGTGCGCTCGTTGTTTTCCGAACAGGACCGACGTTTTGCACACACGTTTTGTCTGAGTGCCTCGCTTTTGGGCCGGGAAATTGGGTTAAAGTGAAGCGACACGGTGATATGGAACGAATTCTGGAACCGATTGTTTGCACTACTGACACAATTTTTCCGAAATCTTGAACGCGACGAATCGCGTCCCACTGTTTTGTTGGCCCAAATATTTTGGGTGAAACTGGGGTTCAAATTTGGACATCCGAATTGTGTTTTCCCAGAATGCATTTGGAATTTTCCAAATACCCACAACAACAATCATATTCGTAGATGTTTCGGGTCATTGGGTCCAAACACAGTGGGGGTTGTAATTGCAATGGTTCAAATTTACAAATGGGAAGAAACGCGAACATCTTGAGCTGTGAATTACCCCCGGGGGCCAAAATTCGCCATGGGACTACCTGATGACGGGCCATGGAGCAAATCCAATCCATGCGAAATGTAAATCCCCTGGCCGTTTGTGCGCGAGGCTAAATATTTGTGTATTCTATTAAATTCCGCAAAGTCGGCAAATTGGATTAACTCTTTGCGTCCCTCGGGCGAGGCGGGTCGAAGAAGCCCCGAAGATCGCCCAGTCGGTGGCGTTTCGGCCGTTAAGCCGGGCCGAGCCCGATGGACCCCCCATTATCATCACGATTACGCACGGCGGGCTCGGCTCGGCTTAGAAGAGGCCGAAAAGGGTTGAAAGCGCGCAAATATTTATCCCAAAACAGGCTCGCCCATCCGCATTGTGCGCCTCTGCGTTGGCGTTGCCCGCCGGGCGCAACAATCTAATATGGAGATTCGAACCGGCCATAAAACCTAATGGGATTTATTAGCGCCGTATGAAATATGCCGATTTCAATGCACTTTTCGCCCGGCTTTCTGCACGCCCCGAAAGCGCCGTCCGTAATCTTGTTATAGCCGCCTTTCGATTATGGCTGGCGAACAAAACTGAACAAAACGGCAGCATCTTCGGGTGCGCTGCCCAATTTCCAGCGGTGGGCTCTAATAATGCTAATAAAGTGAAACAGAGGAGCTAACAAAGTGTCTGCAAAGTGGAAGTTTTATGAGCTGACTCTGTTTGATCCATTCCGTTCAGGGTGTTTTTTTTGCAGGGTTGAGTTGTCATTGGTACTTTCTTTCGGAAAAAGGCTGTAAACCCCCTTTATTAGAGGGTTATCGAGGCGGCAAGTAAAAAACTCGGTAGCAATAGAACTAACGGCTAAAAAACCGAAAAATGGGCTTATTTTACAATATCTAATAAAAATACCAGCAAATCTTTGGGAAAAGTTCAAAAAAGGACCAAGTGTATGGTAAAAAACGAATTGCATGGCAATAGTCGCGTAAAAGGGCAAAGAGGGTTTTTTTATTTCTTACACAGCCCAAAAATTATTGAAGATTGAAGAGTAATATATTAATAAAATTGAAGAAACCCTAAATAAAAAAAAACTAAAAAGTTTCCGGTTTGTTGCTGGTAAGCCGAAAAATTATAGTGATGGATAAATTTCCGAAGAGAAATTTTATTTCCTTACCCAAAAAACCAAGGTTCCCAAAATTATCACTAAATTAAGTTTGATTGGGCCAAAAATGATCCGGATTCTCAAATCTTACATTTTTGTAACCAGCATTTTATTTTCTGGGATCAAAATCATGGGATTTCAATTTTGAAAATTAATTTGGCAATTTCATTGATTCTCGAGTAATTTTCGCTGTAGCCAGCACAAAATAAACCGCAAAATATTTCGGAAGCATGAAATCTGAAGTGCTGGGAATCGAAGAAATTGGGGAAAGCGCCCGGTCGTAACCGATGGAAAGCTGAAAGGCAATAGGCAATAAGGCCCTCGTTTGCTTCATCCCGCATAATAAACTCGCAACAATAAACTGGACAGCGGAGGCGGTCAAAAAGCGCCGACAAGCAATAAAATCACTCACGACGACGACGAACGCATCGAGCTGGTGGAAAGCGGGGCCAATAAAAACATGGCGAGAGGGCACCCGATGGGGCATAAAACCGCAGCGCAGAAAAGTGTAAAGCATAACCCGACGCGGGAGATGAACGCCACTGCCGCCGCCGCCGTGGGCCGCGGGGGCGGCCGTGTGTTTAGTCGTGCAGGTCGCGTCGTCGTCGTCGTCGTCGTCCCGCCTGCGGACGACCTGCAGGTGTCATTAAGTCGCGGAAACTGCACGGGAGCAATTTCCCTTGCCATTACGGCCGTGACCGGAGCGTGACGGCGATGCTGCCCCCTCGCGTGCAGGTCTCGCCGGAAGGGAGCGCACATGGGACATTGGTCTTCGAATGGGGGCGGCGGCGGTTCTCCTTCATCCACGGTGAGCGAAAGGGCAGTCATTTGGGCGCAAATCTTGGCCGTCTTCGGGGATCATTACGGCGCGCTCGGCTGCCCTCGGGGGGCTCTTAATCGAGTTAAGGGTCAATCGTGGGATGGGGCGGCAAGACGACGTGCTGCGATTTCGCTGCGGAAGGGTTGCCACCGCCGCTGTCGCCGCCGCCGCCGCCGTTCGTTCGTTCACGTTATTTACAGTCGAAATGTCATTCGCCGCCCCCGGGCAGATTCATTTCGACCCCTGGGTCTTCAAGTTTTGCCGGGCCAATTTGGGCTGATCGATGTTATAATTTAGTTTTAAACCAGTGTTTTTCAATTACATACCAGTTGTTGCAAACTTTTTGGCCGTTGGTGCTTCAACCACATTTCAACCTGGAAATGGACCAGAAGAAATTTTAAGGGAGCAAGTAATTTCTCTTCTAAGAAACTGGCTGATTTATTTTGCAAACATGCAATAGCAATAAAATCAGTCCAATTTTGACTTCAAAGTTGCGCCGGGTTATGCAACGAAAAACTCTTTTGGAACATTTCTTTTCGAAACATTTCTAAGCCATCCTTTGGTTGTATATAACTTGTATGACTTTCATGTCAATGTTACACCCATATTTGCAAATGACAAGCGACTGATGGGTTGAACCAAACAGTTACGACCCATATTGCCCCAACAACTCAAGCAATAAACGCTAAAAGTTGAAAATGCAAATTTCGGGCCGAATTTGGGGGTTGTTAAGGTAAGTCCGAACTTCCAGGAAGCAGAAACTGTTATAACTGTGCAAAAAAAACTAACCCAGATTTGCAGCAAGTTGTAAAAAACCAACCGAATTTTTAGTAGTCCACCATATAATTGCGTTATTATGAGGCACGTTTCGTACCTCGGTGTCATTTTTTGCAAACTTCTGCGGACCCACTTCGATTGCACCTCGTAAAAACCGGCCACGTTTGTTTGACCGACATTCGCCCCCGTTTTGCAAAAACCCACATGGGTCACCTTGCGATCTCCCCCTCACGCAAGACCGGCCGTAAAAGAAGTCCTCAGAGTAAGCTTACTTAATCATCCCGAAAAGCAGCTGCGAGCTCCCCTCGCCAAGCTCGAGAAGAGTATCCGGGTTTTTGATTTGTGTTAATAAGCACTTAACCCGTGTTTTATGGCGGCGTAAAAACGGAGGCACGAGAAGGCGAAGAGCGATCGGCCCTAATGGGCGGCGGGGCTCGCGAAGACTAAACAAGATTAAGTAGACGCGAAGTGGATAATTGATTTTAACGAGCTGCTAACTCAAACGCAAAGAGTCTGATCGCCGCCGCCGCCGCCGCCGCCGCCGACGAGGATGCCGCGTGAAAAAGCGTGCCGAAAAAGCCCATTGACATGCAGATTGTGGGGCGCTTAAAATTCACCCGGTGCGCGCCGCCCCCGCGGTCGCAAACTTTCGCGCCGACCGAGAAGCTCCATCAATAAGCTTCAATAAGTCCCGGTTGCGATGGCGCATTCTTTTTAACCGCCGAAGACGTGTCGCAGCATCATCGCATAGTTGCGGCGTGTTTTTCTTATTCCGCGCCGCCTCCCATTGATTACGATGCGCTGAGTGCCTCGCAATATGAATATATTGCCACTGCCGTCGTCGTCGTCGTTGTCGTCGTTGTCGCCTGTCAATTTGCCGCCCCCTCTCGGGTTCAGCCACCGCCGCACTCAAGTGACGCACGCCCGCCCCCCGAATTTGATTGAATCATCAATGCCGCCCGCGCCATAAAAATCCATAACCGAATATACACTTCCATCATAATATACTTTTTTCTGGCGAGCCTCCTTTCATCACATATTTGCATTCCGCCCGCCGCCACCGCCAACTTTCCGGTCGCCCATTTTGGGCTTCCAGCTATTTCCGGGACGATACATGGGACAAATGTGTGCGTTCGTATGGAAATCACCTGGGTTGTATTCTAGAAATTTATGTAGACCAAATTGCAGACCTGCAAACCCCGAAATTTTTGCAATAACCAGCTGATCCATACGAGGAGTTGGTCAATAAATTGGGTGGTAACTTCAAACTTGGCTTCACCAAGAGTTTCCATGTATTCGCCAATAAAACCTCAATAAAATCCAATCCGTCACTGACTCTGCATGTTATTAGATGCCTTTATGGCCCATTTTTATTGGACTTGAGTTATGAAAGTGCGGAGAAAGTTGTCACACGTCAATCACAATTTTGGAGAGATGGAGCTACCATAAATGGTTTGACTCGGTTGGAACTTTATTGACCCCCCATCGATGTATGCAAATTGGTTTGCAACTATTTACGTAACCCCGTTCATTTGCACCCTGTTTTGTTGGGCCAACAAAATTTCGGCCTTTTTGGTCCCAAAACACTTCCAAGCAGTAATCCCATTCTTTGAAAGAGTTTTACTGAAGGAGCAATCAAGAAATTTCACCAGGAGCAATTTTGGGCTAATTTTATAACATGGTATATGGTTACAACATCCCCCAAAAAATTGAAAACTAAAAAGTATAAAGAAGATGCAAGCAAAAAATTTACAAGGGACAATTCGGAGAATTGCTTAAAAAGTACGGTTTTTTGCGTATACATGACGATGACGATGCAAGAGGACCCGTTATTGCATCCCCTACGTCGGTGTAGATAAAAAGACGTCCCAACCCTTCGACTTGGTTCCCAACTGTCAACCCCAAACAACTACTCAGATTGTACCACCATAAAGAACTACTAAAAGGCTTAAAAACGTGCAAGTTGCTTGAGGAAAGGGGTAGCAATTAGAAAACAACTTGTAAAACGTCCAAAAAACGTACAGCTTTCCCAGAAACTTACACCCCATAAAATAACCCGTTTTTTTGGGTCCCGTTAGATTTGAAGTTTGTGCATTACGAACGCAAAATTTCTGGTTATAAAATATGGGGCAATAGTTGAAAATTTGGGTTTCGTTTAGTGCAGGCATTTTTTATGCATATCTGGGATGCTATTCATGAAAGGGGTCGTTATTTTTCACCCCGTTTCGTCGGGGTTATTACATGTTTGCGTACACGGATGCGGATTGTGATTCACTCATTAACGCGCGCATTGTTATCACGCCGTGCGTCTGGTCAATGATAGCGCTCATATTCGAGGAGGGCGCGCACCCCCTTGGGGATGCGACCCTCTCAATAACGTCGGCGGGCAATCTCGGAAGTAATGGGTCAATTTGCGCCCGGTGCGCAGCGCGCCGCGTTGTTTTTCGCCGGTTAAGTGCACTTAACCCGGAAGCTAATAGACACCTGGGGGCACATACGCCCCCAACGATGCACGCTGGGGGCGAAAATATGACATGCAGGAATATTAATTACGCGTGTGAGCGCCAATGAGATTACGTACGACTTCAAATTGGGGAGTCATTTCTGGACCTGCACCATCGAGGGTCTCGAGAAGATGGGACATCTTGATCTTCTTAATTTTGACGTTTCTGTTGTGGCCCCGAAATGGGCCTTTGTGTCCCGGCATTCGTGGACAAATTAACAAGTCCACTCGTGCCCCCACAACACACGTAAAATGCGGTCGGGGAGGTAAAACACTGCGGGCCCCCAACGACATCGTCCAGACACATATATCACCAGCTATCGACGCGACCGAGACAAATCCTCTGGTCGGCGAACCCATGCGACGTGGACCTTCCCCGACCCTTCGAGGAGGGCGCCGAACTGGCCGCTTATCACTCCGATCTTAAGTGTTACATTAATTAAGAATTTATTACTCTGGCGAAATCAATGACGATTGTCAACATGCGATGGTTCTGTGAGCATCATGGGGGCTTGTGGTGACAATGTTGGGCGTTTTTCGGTATGCACATGGTTTTTCGGGGGCGAGACACATCGGCAGTGTCTTGCTGGGCGCATCATCATTGTCGCATTCACCGACGAGCCCTGAACGATGTGCACTAGTTGGGGCCCCGGGTGCCTGAATGCCGATGGAGATGTCTCAATCAGCGGGAGCCCCATGGCGGATGGTGTGGACCGGTCATTAGAAACCATCACTGACGGATGCGTTGTTGTTTCGTTGGCGAGCGCGTTGAACCTGGCTAGAAACGTCAGTGCAGAACCCTTGGGCACAATGCGAATTTCGTTGGAAACGCGTTCGGCACGTGTTGCCCTAAATCTATGGTTTTAGACAATGCCTGACAAGGTTGGGTACTGGTTGCACTCCCCAGACTCGTTGCATCTGCTTATTTTTTTTTGGTCGTGGGACACTGAATGTACCGAGCATTGTGTGACTTTGTGACGAAGTTGTTGATCTAACGCACCCGCCTTTGGTGGTGTGGTCAGTGATAAAGGAGCAGTGGAAATGCGAGCAGTTGATTTTTGGCCATTTCCGTTGTTGTATTTGCGGTGAAGCAACAGAAGAACCATTTAGTTGAAAACGACCAACATTTCGGACAAAATAACTCCATTACTGGATATTATCATGTTCTATTTTAACGTTCGGTCTCGTTTGAAGTGACTCGATATGGTTCTTTTTTGGTAACCTTCGAATAAATTTCGTTCTAATAATCCACGCCTTCGAAACCTTACTAGAGTTCATGGGAGTTGAAGACCCAGACTAAAGACCATCGGGACTGATTACTAATTGCGTCTAATGTTTGTTTATGTGATGTTAATTTGTAGTTGTCGTTCATAAACTTGGCTAAATGCAGAGATTTGACGTGGCTAAATGCGTTTTGAAGACATAACCCACGTTCGTTCTGGTAGAAATGAAAAGGGCAATTTCAAGGAAGTAAAAAGTGTTAACTTAAATATAGCGTGAAAAATCTATTATGTCTTTATGGAGTTGCCTCTCAGGCTCAGCACACATACGAATATGTCCCAGCTCCACCCACCCATTCGGAGTGTCTTCCGAATCCACTTGGGACCAGCACCGGATCCAAACCATGTGAGCGAACCTTCCAGAAAGCTTCCACTCGAAGATTGTGGACGAAATGCGGCTCTGATTTTGGCAGCTCCTCCAAGGCGTTCGTCGCTTCCTCGTGGTGCTCTCCGCGCGAAGACGACGTTAAGTAGCCCATTTATCATCCGAGCCGCTCTCTTTTTGGGTGGCAAAACAGGAAAGCGCCCGCTCGAAGACGTGGAACTAATTTCCGCGTCACGTGATTATCATTATCATTTTTCGAATGGGCGGCGGCGTCGAGCGGGTCATTCTTCCGCTAAATAAACGCCCCCGTCCACAAGCACCATCGCCGCCCCCGTGGTCGTCGTCGTCGAGGGCTTGGGACGTGGAGCATTGGACGCATCAAAAAGAAATAAAACCCGCTCGACCGTGGCCGACGAAGGCGGTCGCCGTAAGTGTAATGCCGCCATCAAACGGCGGCGCTTCATTCGCATGCAGCGGACGTCACCCCGTCAACCGCCGCCAGGGGACGGCAATCGTCCGTCGGGGACGGCGTCGACGCGCGCGCCCCAACGACCTAAGATAAGCCCAGCCGGACTTTAACTGAAAAGCGCGTGGGATACGTGCCGCCCCCATATGGGCACCATTGCGGATATCGTGTGGGCCGAGGAGGGGTGCACCCAGTGGTACCAATTTCTCCACGTTCTTCGGGCACTAGAACTAATCGAAGGACGCGCTGTACCGGACAAAGCGCGTCTCGTTCGGCGATAATTGCTCGATGATGAGTGAATGCAGTTCGCCGTACGAGCAAAAAGCGAGTGTTGTTCGGCAATTGCTTTACGATCGGCCACCACAAAAGTGCAGCGGGCGCGTCGTTCCGCACGCGCATTCACGGATTTCGAATGGCAATTTGCGCATTCTCGCCCCCGGCGTGCGGCCGCCTGATCAATGCGCGATGATTGCATTCAGTGCGGTGAAAGATGCATTCGGCCGGTTGTAAATTCCGGCCTCAAAATGTCAACTCAAACGTCACATTAGCGTAATGTGCGCGCCGCATTCAAGGAACAATTGGCCGCACATTTGGGCCACGTTTCACGCGCTAATTTTCTGCCATTTGCTGGATAAGAGGAAGATCATTGCCATGTTACACCAATTTCACGCCTCTTCCATCCTAATTTTTTAAGTGAAAACTTCTTTAGGCGCGCTGTACTGAAAAATTATAGGGAGTGAATAGAACTGGTATGTAACGCTCGGAATGAAACACTCTCTTTCGGGTAAATTCGGTCCAAAGAGATCATGATCTATCAGTAGCATTCAGGGATAGATTTGATTATGCCAAATGAATCGATTGAAAGTACAACAAAGTAAACGTATGAAACAATTGACCGATTATTTCATTTTTCATAGTTAAGTGCCACCCCCAGCCATTTCACAACTTCTCCACTCTAAATATGTTAAGAATCTTGTGTTATTAGTTTATATTTCAAATTTGGTCGAAATCGATCGAGCCGTTTGCGAGAAAATCGCGTTTGAACCAAGATAAATCAATTATTTATTTATAAAAATTAATAATTTATAAAAAAATTGATTCCCGATATTGCAAATCTCTAATTATGTCCATGAATATATAATAAACAATCCCTGAAAATTTGAATGCAATCGGATCATTAGTTTCGGAGATATTGATGAAAATGTAAAAACTGGTTCGTTTCGAATGAACCCCACTTTTTCGGTTCGGGTATTTCTGAGTCGCGCACAGATTCGGGACCATGACCAATGTTATTTTTTCGCCAAAATATGACAAATGCTCTTTAAATCAGAAAAATCGGCCGATTAGTTTCGGAGATATTGATGAAAATG